>PVIA01000257.1:0-96473 GCA_004024845.1 Tonatia bakeri
GGCTAAAACTTCCAATACTATATTGAATAAAAGTGGTGAAAGTGGACAGCCTTGTCTTGTTCCTGTTCTTAGTGGAAAAGATTTTAGTTTTTGTCCATTGAGTATGATGCTCACTGTAGGTCTCTCATATATGGCCTTTATTATGTTGAGAAATGTTCCCTCTATTCCCACTTTGCTGAGTGTTTTTATCATAAATGGAAAGCTAGTTTAGTTCTAGAATGTCCTTGATAAAGCAGTAAAAAATTTTTAATTTATTAAATCTCAACCCTTCAGTCGGTCTTCTCAGTTTCTGTGATGTAATGTGAAGCACACGTGAGGCCCTTCTGCTGCTCACCAAGGTGTAGCAGTCATCTCCAGGAAAAGGGCTTGAGTTACAAACTAAACTAGCCACTTTTTTCATGGAACATAATTTTTACCTGAAAGAAAAACTGGCAGAAAACTATAGCATTTATATTTGGGTATTTGGCAAGAATTTGGCGGGGGGGAATTGATGCAGCTGGCCCTATCACTTTAAAGAAAACAACCTACAAACTTAATAAATTTCAAGCTTTTCAAGCTAAAATTATAATTTTGGAAAATTTTATCTGCTACCATGAGCTTGGCCTCTTCCCAAAACTCAAACACTATTTTCTTTATATGCTCCAGCCAAAACAACATTTTGTAATAGCTCTCATGCAGAAGCAGAATCAAGGTATCTTCTGTTAATCCAGGTATTTAAAACATTGGCAAATACAAATGCCACTCTTTTCTTCTTTTGGAAAATATAATTATTTTGTGTTAACATGTAATGATTTTATTATTTTTGATTTTAATAAATTAACATCCTAAGACTTTCTTAGCTTTAATTTCTAATATGGAGTATCAACCGATATAACCCATATTAGGAAAAGTTCAGTGTTCCTCAATTTTTAGGAGGCAAAAACAGTTCTGTGACCAAAATTTTTGAGAATTACTGACCCAAGGTTAAAAGTATTCTAAGCCAGCAGCCATTGTGACATCAGCATCAGGTCAATAATCACCATAAAGTAGTCCATGCAGTTGACCATTATTCACAAGAGCTCACCAATCACAGTGCCCTGTAAGAAGCCAACCAACTAGAGTGCCTGCTACTGCCCTTGGTGTTCTCCACAGGTCATTCTACAATGTCACCAGGAAAGACTTCCAACAAATAGTAAGAAAAATACCATTTAATTCCAACACCTTTCTTTCTTTGATTCTCATCCCGTTTTCCAACACCTTGCCTCTTGTTTCATTGTAAAAGATGTACAAACTTCAAACCAAAAGGGTAAAAGCTGCTGCTGGGCAAATGTGGACTTCCAGTCTCTCTAAGATCAGACAATCTTTTAAAAATGTTTACCATAGATGTAAGAACAAGCATCCAGATTTGACCAGAAATTCAGGTATGACTTTCTATGGTTGTGATCAAGATGACATTAGTACCGATGATGAAGTAAATGTCATAGCAATGCTCCAAGATAATAAAACTGCCCAAATTGACCTCCTTGGGAAAATGATTGACATTGTTGGAGCAGTGTCGAAAATCCAGAAAAAGACCGACTTTTATCAGAGGCAGATGGAGGTCCTCGAAGCCAGAATGAATGTTAATGACAACAAACAATGCACAACAACTAAAGATGTCTTCTCAATGAAAGAAGACATCAATGCTTTAAAGAAAAGGATAACAGAACTGAAAAACCAGCATTCTTGCTCCAACACTCATTGTTTAGAAGTTCTGGAAAGAGAAAAGGATAAAGAAATCATGGAACTGCTTCACAAACTCATACAAGCACAAACTTCAGAGAACACGTCGGCTCCTACAGACTCTGGAATCTCTTCTGCAGAACGAGAGAAAGTGCCCAGTTATTCCAATCCTGCTGATTATCTTGAGGAAAAAACAATTTCTCCCAAAATTAAATTTATGAAGCAAAGTAACTATCAAAATACGTTAAGAAGCTTTAAGAAGGCAAAGTCAAATATTTATATTTATCCAGACTTTACTACATGGATCAAGCTAACTTTTGTCCATGGAGGAAAATGGGGATTTTTTCTCAGTGCTACCAAATTAGAAGAATTCATTCAGTGGCTTCTCTCTAGGCCAACTGCCCCTCCTGAAGCACCACAGCTCATAACCCAGAGGCACTGTCCGTTCACTGGGCTTATTGTGAGCTTGACCACGATCTGTCTCTCTGTTTTCAACTACATTTACTGTTTTTTTGGCTTTTCAAAGGAGGAAGTAACTCGACTATAGAGTTAAATTCTGCTTTGCTTGGCATGAAATAAATGTAACCTCACGGCTCCAAACATTCACACATCTCTGTGGTTGCGGTGAACTTCCTGGTGGTTCGCTCACTGTGGGCCCAGCAAGTTTCTATACATCTACAGTAAGTTAAGGTGCATCATTCTACTGGAAAATTGTGGTGCTTTTCTTTCCATGTCCTTGTTTTCTCATTGGCAAAATCATGAGGACTCAGCTAGGGCCCATTTCATAGATAATTGGAAGGAAAAAATAAAGGGGTCAAGGAAATGAGAAATACATTTGGCAGCCCCAAGTGAGTTTTCTAGCCACTCTTATCTTAGTGGCCTTTGTATATGATTTGTGATACCAGAGACAGATCTAGTAACAAAATTTCAAACAACACAGAGTGGAAAATGTACCTAATATCAAGGCTTCTAATGTTAGAGATATAGAAATGAAGCACATTAAAAGAACATTAAGCTAGCACATTAAGCTAGAAAAATATTCATTCCAAAATGGGATTTTTCTTTCAACTTCAGTTTCATTTTTATCAAACATAAAAGGGGGTGGTGCTGAATATGGTACTGAGTATGGTTTATATTTTCATAAAATGAGGCAAATACCATGTCTTGTAGGTTTGCTGTAAAGAAAAAGGGGGAAGAAATCTAAGGAGGGATTCGTAACCCAAGTTAAATTTCAACACTATATACCACAGATTCTTATATGACAAGGTCTTTTTTTTGTATGACTATATACTATATATCCAGGATGGACTTCATTTTTAGATATAATAGCTCTTTGTCACAATAATGTAATTTTTCTAAACATCATGCACAATAACTACAAAAAAATATATCCTTCACCATATAGCTGAGTGAGAGCTACCACTAGAGAGTCAGGCGTCTGCTGTTAAATTACAAACATTCATGGTAAACTTACTACTTTAAATTATTCTTAGTTAACAATTTGAAAGACAGCTTTGGCAATTAGCTAAGAAACACCTAGTTCCAAGTGAGGAGAAAGGTAGTAAGGTGGGTATAAAGGAAATTAAGGCAGAAGTGTGATGAGAAGACACAATATTGTCTGATACTAGTCTAGTGGTAATTATATGCTACACCTTTTTTCATTTATGAACACATTTTATTTGATCCTTCTTTACAACTGTATAGATGTATGTACAAATAGTTTTTAAATATGTCAGTATTCAATAGGTGCAGCATGGATGGTGTTATCATATACCTAGAGCAAGGCTATCTATTAACTGGTTTGTTTTAAATGGAATAATCATGCTAATGAAGTGAAATATTTTGGAAAAGGCACCAGCAATCACTGTGTGTTTCTCACTGTCAGAAACACCCACAATGAACAGCTAGAGATCTGCTTTAGCAGAAAGGGTGTGGCCCTCCCCTCAGAGAGTAAACAGGGAAGGTAGGCTGTGACACAGGTAAATGATATCACAAGTGGCTTCGGGGAGAGTAAAAAGCAATCCAACTGGTATTTGCTGGGTCATCTGTGCCCCTGTATATTTATGCATGCTTTTACTTCTCTTTCCCTTCCATGTCCCCTTAGCTCTTGCTTATTGTTTTCATGGAGGCAAAGAATTTAAGGAAAGAGCATAGGGCTGGGAATCAGAAGACTTTAGTTCTGAACAGTCTTATATCCTACATTTATGAGCTCCGTTAGTTCGTCCCAACTAGGTTTGTTTTATCATCTTTTAAAAAGGAAATAATTCTATTGCCTTAGTGAATCCTTCTCAGTATTCACTAATACCACAGATACTTCTCAGTATTCACTAATAGCAAGGGGCCATGGAAGACAAGAGAAAAAGTAGAAGACATTCCCTGTTCTGTGGACACATGACATTAAATAGGATAAAGACAATGTGTGCACACACAACTCTAATGCATGATAGATGGGGATGGGCAGCAAAGAGCAATATAAGAAGCACTGCTGGTACCAGGGAGAAAAGGGGGTGATGAGCCTGGTAGTGAGTAAGGAGATAAGGAGGGTCAGGGGTAGTGAGGGCAGTGCACCAAGCAGAAGGAGAAGTGAACAAGAGCACAGGAGTGGGACCTGGAGAGAATGTGGATAATCAAAGCCACCAAGTATTTTATAAACATAAAGTACTGTCAGGTTATTATTTTAATTCTTTTATGGAACACACATTCCTCTTCAGTGATCCCCATCATGTTCATTTTAACCTGGCTTTTTGCCTACGTAAGAATGTTAGAGGAGGAGAAAGTGAAGAGGACATGTGGTTTTCTCGGTCTCAAACTCTCTGTAAAGATGACTGTCCTTTCTGTTACCCACGGTCTCTGTGAGGAACAGGGATTTTGCTTTTCAGTCAATTGTTATCATCACCTAGATAAGATCTGACATAACTCACTAAAATCATAACTCAACTTGTAACTACATGCAAGAAAATAATTTTTCACCAGTCCTTGCATTCAAATTCTCCCGCCTCACTCCCAACCCAACTCCATCCGACCTGGAACAGCAGAAGTTAGGTCTCTCTTGCCTACATTCCTGTTCTGGTGGCTTTCAGGGTCCCTTTCCTTCCCCTATCTTAATCATTGCCTACCATTTCTTTGTACTCAGCTACAAGAATATGTCTTTGCCTTGTCCCTGTGTCATCCTGCTCTTGCTGATCTCTCATCATCCTCTTTCAATGAGAGGCCCTCCCTCCCTGTTCCCTCTTCCCATTCCCTCCCTGGCTACTCATGGGATCATGTCTTCCATAACGATGCTTTCTCTTCTCTTCCCATCACTCTGGCAGAACCTTCCCAGTTTCTTAGATGATTCCTCTGCCACTGATTATTCCCTTAAAATATTTGTTTCACTTTAATGACTCCCAAATCAAAGGACTGTTAACCCAGATTCTTCAAGTACTTCCTGAGCTCCCATCCCAAGTGACTATCTTCTCCACTCTGACGTCTATAGCAGTCTGAAACTCCTTATTCTTAAAACTAACCTTAGTTACTCTTCCCTTTTCTGACTTGAATTCATTTCTCTCCCAGCATTCCTTTTCTTAATGGCATCACAGTGCAAGTTATTCACAGCCATACCCTGGGAATTACTCTCAGCTTTTTCTCTCTCATTTGATATAGCAATCATCAAATCTTTCCGTGTATCTTCCAACAATTCATGGGACCCATCTCTATCTCTGTTCCCACCTCTACTGTTTTGGTTAAAGCCTTTATAACATCTCTTTATGTGTGAGAAATTTTCCTGCTTGGTATCCCAACCTCCAGCATGTTGATAATCCAAGTCTTAAAGGCAATTTTTCTTAAATGGTACAAAAATGTTTTCATTGCTCCTAATGTCAAGCAAAATAAAATCCAACTTTCTTGCCAGAGCCTACACAGCCCTTTCCGTCCTGCATTTTTCACTTAAGGAAGTAGAGTTCCATCGTGGTGAAGCACAACGGCTTGGACGTCAGGCTGACCTGATTTCAGAGCTGGCTCTGTCACTTACTAGCTGTGTAACTTTGGAACAAAGCCAAAGCTTAAATTCCCAAGGCCTTAGTGTCCTTATTCCTAAAATAAGAATTATAATCACAGGTCCTTACCAGGAATAATGAAGATTATTATGTGAAGTTCTAATAGCTGTACAGTAAGTGTGAAATAAATGATATCATTATTATTTTTTTGTCCTCATCTTCACATGATAACTGGATATGCAAATCACCACCCAGCCATAGTAAATGCCTTGCAGGCTTTTTTTCAAGTATTGTATCTTTGTATATGCTGCTCCTACTGTCTTGGATGCCCTTCTTTTATCTGGCTAATGAACAATATTTGGTCATTTGAGACTTAACTCAAATATTTTTCCTCTGAGACACCTTCCCTGACCCTTATTCTCTACCTCAGTCTCTCTGAGGCAGAATGGGGGACTCCCTTAACAGCACCACCAGTGTTGACATTGATTATGTGTATGTGTATGTGTATGTGTGTGTGGATGGATAGATAGATAGATAGATAGATAGATAGATAGATAGATAGATAGATAGATAGATATGAATGAGAGAAAGAATAGTATTTCCATCACAATATTATTTTGTGTTCACATGTCTGTCTCCCTCACAGAACTTTGAGGTTTTTTATGACAACAATAAAAACGTACTTGTTTATCTTGAAAACCTAAATCAGTTTTATTAATATGTTCTCAGTACTTGTTTTTAAATTAAAAGAAAGACAGAAAAGAAAGCACCATTCTGCCCTATAAAAAATGGGTATAAATATAATTACATGAATGTTTATAGTGTATATGTCAAACATGGAAATCATTGTGCCATCACCAAAATGTCTTAAACCATTGCTGTTGCTGTCGTTGGAACTCTATAGTAAAACAAGTAAAGATATTCAAAAAAGAACAGACCTCAGAACAGCTATTTACTGAACATATACTATGTATCAGGTACTGTGCTAGGAGTTGGTTGTAAATGGCTAAACTATATAAATAGGTGATTTTTGCAAGTCCTAAATCCCTGTATTGTTTAATTCTCTTAACTCTAAATTGAAAACAATTTGTTATAAAACTGTTGTGTTAATTAAATAAGACAATGTGTATAACCAACAGGACATAGACCCTGTCTCGAGGAGCTCGCATGTAGAACACTACCTTCTTTTGTCAGCCAGAAAGAACTCCAGACAAATAATGAACCAAGTAACAGACTAAATATAAAATCTCCAAAACAACTCTTGACTCCTTCATACAAAGATAGTGTGATAAGAATAAGATAGGCTGTGAAGCTTTCCTTTGGGTCTGGGTACTCAATCAATATTCCCTCACTTGTAACAGCAGTTCACTAACCTTTAATTGCACACTATAAAAATAAGCATCAGAGAAAAGTATTTGGAGTGAAAGGGAGAAACTCAGTTTAAAGCAAATAATTTACTTCGGTTTGGAATACAAGATCTGTCCAGAAAAAGTCCAGCCATTGTTGTTATAACAAGAATGGTTTGTGTGACATTGATATAGCCTGGCAGCCAAGGAGAGTGGACTGGAATGTGCATGAGTGAACAATAATGACTTCACTGTACTAGTCAGTTGGGGCAGTAGAAGCCATTGAGTGAGCATGTGTACTGTGTGGCATTTGTATTCAAAATGACTGAGCAAGTAGAGCAACAAATCTGCATTAAATTTTGCGTTAAGCTTGAACATCCCTCCACAGAAATTATTTGGATGATTCAGAGGGACACAGGTATGGGCAACTGGTGATTGGCAGCTTCATCACAACAACCTGCACACTCATGCATCACGTCTTGTGCAGAGTTTTTTGGCAAAACATCAGATCATCAGGTGACTCAGCCCCTCCATAGCCCAGATTTGGTGCGCTGCACCTCTTGACTTTTCCCAAAACTAAAATCCCCTTTGAAAGGGAAGAGATTTCAGACTCTCAGTGAGATTCAGGAAAATACAATTGGGCAGCTGGTGGTGATTAGGAGAACTGTGTGAGGTCACAAAGTGCCTACTTTGAAGGGGACTGAGGTGTCATTGTCCCATGTACAATGATTCTTGTGTTTTGTATTTTCTTCAACAAATGTGTCTGTTTTTCATAGTGCATGGCTAGATATCTTCTATATAGACCTTATACTTGCTCACATAGTCAGACTCTAAGAGCATTCCGTTCATTCAAAAACAACATTCATTAACATTTATTGAAATCTGACTCTATACCAGAAAATCACTGAGCTAGACTAGGAAGAAATAGAGATGGAAAAGATACCAGTCTTGTCCTAAAGAAACATACTTTCCAATGATGTTCTCTCCCGTTGCCAGTTATTTTGGCCTGTTGCTTAGATTTGGAGTAGAACACTACATACTTCATTAAAACTTAATTTAGTTTTTTTTATAAGACACAACCCACATCCCACATACAAAAATGCATTACTATTCCTAAAAGTAATGTTTTAAGGTTAATTCTTCAAGCCACAAAAATACAACTTTTTCTGTATTTATTGTCCTATACTCCCACAAAATGTAAACACTCCCCAACCTATTAGTAGATCATTCTCTAAAACTTCATTTGTAAATCTATGTTAACAATTCAAAATGCATATTATAAAAAAAAACCCACATGATTAAAGTTAGATTTGGGGAGCCAACCTGTAAAAACTGAACTACAGTATACCTGAGATATTGGTATTACTAAAACTATGATACCAAGCTTTTGTGTTTTCCCATGCAAAGTGTATTCAGGGAAACAAGTCCAAAAGCAGTAGTCCTGGGAGCTGAATTGGTCCCCACTCTCTTCGCTCTCTCTTCTGATAGTGGAATGAAAATTTCACAGATCGATGCCACAAAGAGCATACTTTGGGGAATAGAAGGACGAAGAACATGGTCTAATGGGGACCAAGGGGGATCTCCAGGGATGAGAAGCTGACAGGGGGAGTTCTTGGGCAAGGAAGGAGAAGGGCTCCATGTGCCTCCTGAGAACTGAGTCTGGGGCATAGGGCTGAAGTGGGGCCAGGGCCATCTTTTATAGTGATGAAAGATTGAAAGCTGAGCTAGAAAGAAGAGAATTATACATGTAAAGCACTTAGCATAAGTCCATTAGTGTTCAGTAAATGGTGATGGAGATATTGAGGACAGTGAGGTAGAGGCAAATTCGTGGGTTTGTGCCTTCATTTATGTTTTGGAATGCAATCTACTTGAAAAATAACTATTTTGATGAATATGGAACTCCAAGCCTCTCCGTGCTATGAAATGTTAGTGGCAGGTGGAGTGAGTGGAATAGGGCAATGGTTGGGCCAATGGAACATGCAGGTAGAAGTATTGCTGCAGTGGACCTTTGTGACAAAGACAGGACAGGTTTGAATATAGCCTCATCTTTCCCCTTCCCTACCCAGCTCTTTACACCTAAAGTTTGAGGTGCAAGGGTGTGGAGTATTGGGAGATGCACCCCAGACAGAAGCAGAGTAAGGGAGAGGGGGAAAGGCAAGGAGAAGAAGAAGGACGTCTCCCACTAGGCGTGAGGAACAGCTGCAGTTTGATGCAGTGTTTCATACAGCAAAGATACTTCTACCAGACAGAGGTAAGGCACCACACCACATGCTCTGAAAATACTAAAAAAGGTAGTGTGCCTCAACAGGCAGTTCACTCAAATGCGATGGTCACTCTTTTTCGACTCTCAGTTACATGTTAGCTCTAAGGAATCTGCCCTAAGCTTTCAGGAACAACACTCAGCCAGACTCTTCCAATCTTTTCCTTTAGCCAAGGTTCCAATTCAGTCTTTTCAGAAGAGGTGATCTCACAAGCTAGTATTCTGATGGAAGGTGTAACACATTTGGGATATCAGAAAATTAAAATGTGGGTGCCACTCTCACTTATATTGACCCTCCATCAACTTATATTTGCCAACTATAAAGATAATAATTGCTTGAGGTACAGTTTGTAATTAGATCACAGCCATCAGTGACATGGTTATTTCTTGTTATAGCAATATTAACAAAATTATGCCTCTGGCACTCTAATTAGGAAGCACCATAGGTGACCCAGCTGGTATTTTCAACATGTTATCAAAGAGGTAAGATAAGACAAATCAGAGCTGACTTAATGAAGTTTCTGATCGGAGGCTGCTCTGAACACTGTGAGTTACTGAAGGAGACAAAGAGGAACTGATGACTGGCAGATTCATGCAGGCCTTTCGCGAACAACAAAAAGCAGTGGAATACTAGATTCAACCTTATTGTAAGGGATAACAATCAAAGCGGCCTTCCTTTTCAGCAATAGAATCCCAAAGTCATAGAAGGTAAGCTATAGAAGAGGCCTAAAGATTAACAAATTCAGAGATATTCAAGTGGGAATACCTCTAAGTGGCTTCTTAAAATCTGGTAGATTTTTGCAAATTAACTCGTTGCCAATATGATAATATGCCCATGGGTCAGGAGACATATCCTTACCCCTAACCCATTTGAAAATCATAACTATGAGTCGCAGCAAATGTAGGGACTAAGAACAAACACCTAGATATTAGATAGCCTAAATTAATGAGGACTATGTTCCTACCAGGTGTGTGAACTTGCTGAGTTTCTTAAATTCTCTGAGCCAACATTCTTCTTTCTAAGTTGGGGATAATAACAGAATATAATGCAAAATTTTGTGCTGAGGATGAAATGAGGAAAAGTACTTCAGTCAGCATCTGACACATAGTCAGTACTCACTAATTGTTCCATATAACTTATGATGGTTGATTTTACATGTGAACTTGACTGGGCTAAGAGATGGCCAGATAGCTGGTAAAACATTATTTCTGGGTGTGTCTGTGAGGGTGTTGCTGGATGAGATTAGCATTTGAATAGATAGGCTGAGTAAAGAAGATGCCCTCCTCAATGCAGTGGTGTCATTCAATCTGCTGAGGGCCCGAATAGAACAAAAAGTAGAGGAAGGACAAATTTCCTCTCTGCTTAAACTGGGTCATCCATTTTCTTCTGCCCTTGGACATCAGCACTCTTGATTTGGGGGCCTTAGGACTTGGACCAGCACTTACACCATCAAGTCCCCCAGTTCTTGGGCCTTGGGTCTCAGATTGGAATTTTCGCCATGGGCTCCCCTGGTTCTCCAGCCTTTGGGTTTGAACAGGAACTATACCACCAGCTTGAAGATGGCAGACCATGGGAATTCTCAGCTTCCATAATCATGTGAACCAATCCCTAATAAAAAATCTTTTTTTATGTATTTATATCTATTGTTCTTTTCTCTGCAGAACCATGATAAATACATAACTCTGCTATTATTACTATTGAATGATCTGGGCAGCAGTTATTCAAGATATTAAGGTAGAAAAAGATTGAGGACCTGAAAGTTAGTCCAATTCACTGAGGAGGACCCTGAGATCATGGAGCAGAAGTGAGTTGCCCAAAGGTTACCCAGCTTATGGGTCTGGACCGTGTTCCAGGATTCAGGATGGTGGGTCTGGTGCTTTTTAGGCCACACTGAATTCTTGCATTCTGACGCCTAAGGGACTAGGAAGATGCATAGGAAATGCACACCTAGTGGTCAAAAACACATTTAATCATGCCTCTTAGCATTTGTGTGGGGTCCCTAATGTTCCATAAAAAGGACAATACATTGATCAAGGATAAGAAATCTGCAAGTATTGCCACCTAACCAAAGCACCCTTTCCTAAGTCATTCAGTCCATGTTCCATTATCTTTGAAATGACCTTTCTCACATCAGAATTTGCTGTCAGTCTTCTATTATCTGCGCATTTCATCAGGGATCAGATGCTGTATGTGTGTATACACATATATACATACATACATATATATCATATCAAATATATGTGCATATATATCAGGTGTATATCATCAGTGATATTGTTCTTGTTACTATAGTTATAGGTTTAAAAAATAATAACAATAATAGTCTATGGCCATACCAACCTGAACATTCCTGATCTCATCTAAAAAGTAATAATAATAACAATCACACACACATATACTTCAGGTAAAAGCCTCAGATAGTATTCCTAATTGTTAAAGTATTTTTTAAAAATTGAACAGTTGTAAATAATGCTTAAGTGGCTCATATGAGCTTCAAAGGATGGTGATAACTTAATGCAAAGCCTGTCATTCAAGGAACCAACAGAATTTGAAAGGAAACATGTATTAATATATTCAAGGTAAAACCTAGTAAACCATTCTTAACTTATCTTCCTTTTCACCATCTTTTAAAACAATATTTCTCCTTCCCTATCTCTTTTCCTGTGTTTTTGATAAGTGTTATTTCCACCTGTGGGTTTCTTCTTCTTCTTTGCTTCTGTCTCTCCATCTGTCTCTGTGTCTCTCCTTCTTTCCTCCTTTCATCTCAGTTTTTCTCAGGATGGTATGGCAACCCACAAGGTCACATATGTATTCATTTGCCATTCAAGGTCATGTGCACTTGTCTTTCCTCTTTTCTCCTACTTGGTTTCAGCCCATGAACCTCCGTGTTGACCTTTCCCTATTATTCCTGATTCTGCTTCCTGGTAACCCTTCTGTATAGTCAGGATTCACCAAAAACAGAACCAATCTATTTAAATATACATGTAAAGAGATTTAGTGTAAGGTATTGGCTCACTTGGTAATGAAGGCTGAGAAGTTCCATGACCTGCTGTCTGCAAGCTGGAAGCCCAAGAAAGCCAAGAGTATAGATTCTGGTCCAAGTCTGAAGGCCTAAGACTCAGGAGCATGGACAGCAGGGGAAGATTAATGTCCCAGGTTATTAGCCAGAAAGAGAGTGAATTCAACCTTCCTCCACCTTTTTTTGTTCTATTCAGGTCAACAGATTAGGTGATTCTCACCTACATTGGAGAAGGCCATTTGCTTTACTCAGTTCACCTGTTCAAATGCTAATCTCTTTCAGGAACACACTTGAAATAATATTTAAGCATTTATCTAGACATGGCTGTGGTCCAGTCATGCTGACACATAAAATTAACCACCACACCTGGTCCTGGTGCAATTTATCCTCATAGTTTTTTACCACCATATCCCATTGCCAAACTTCCCTCCCCACATCCTGATTTATGTTTCCAATTCATGCTGGCAACCACACTTCACCTTCTGATTTTCTCCTTTTTATAGTTGCTTAAATTTACTTTTCTTATCCTGGATTGAATCTCCACTCTGATTGATCTGGATTGAAACTCTTTAGGGAAGCCCCTAACACGCTTTCCCAAATACTCGCTACTTCCTCTATTTTTGGTCAATCTTCTCACACACGTTTCTCTTTTTACTCCAAACCTTATTTTTTTTAAAGATATCATTTATTTATTTTTAGAGAAAGGGCAAAGGAGGAACAAAGAGAGGGGAAAAAAACATTGATAGGAGAGAGAGACACTAAGCCTGTTGCCTTTCATACATGCCCCAAGCAGGGTCCAAACCCACCACCTAGGCATTTGCCCTGACCAAGAATCAAACCAGCAACCTTTGGCTTTGTGGGTCAATGCCCAACCAACTGAGCCACCCTGGTCAGGGCAATCCAGACCTCATTTATTTCCACCACAGAACTAATCATAATATAAAATAAAATTGTATTATATAACTTATTTTGTATAATGAAGAGAATTGACTATGCCTTAGTCTGAACTTCAAACACAGGTCAATGGAACAAGTTATAATTTAGCTAGGGAAATAACATTAAATGTAGTCATTTTTCCTCATTATTTTCCTATAGTCAGTTAAGAAAAAAACTCTCTGCTCTGAAAACATATACAAAAAAAGGTCTTAACCTAATTTCCTTCTCTTTATTTGTTGTAATATTCTGGTCCCTTTATAGTTTCCAACAAATTAATTTTTTTAAGTTCCTATAAAGAAATAGGAGGTATTTTGGTTGTTTTTTCCAGTTCAATAAAAATTGCTTTTAGAAAAAGCATGTTTTGCAGAAACACTAATCAGAACTCTGTCATCTACAATAATAAAAGGAAAGTCAAGAATAACATGAGCAAAATAATTAGACAAAAATTTCAGCTTTTTGTAAATTACTGAATCCGAGACAGGATAGCTTGCATAGCGCCCCATTTTCTGCCTCTCCTTTAAAATTCATAAGTTTTGAATTTTGCAAATTATAAAATCAATTTCAACATATGTATAAGTTTTAGAATACTATACGACTGAGCAGCCTAAAGACGACAGGAAAAACTGGGAAGATTCAATGCACTATGACTCATCTAAAGGGGCCAAAGAACTAGTCATTCATTTCTCTTTCCCTTTATGAAAACAAGCTCAACTCGCAGACAAATGTAATATTTAATCAGAAATTTCCCCAGTCAAATCTTGTGTTCTCTTTGCTAACTAAATATGTAGAATGTCCTTTAAGGACAAGAAAGCCATGGCGGACATGATGGAACCGGGCTGCACCAGAATCCTCTCCCCAGTGTGTTCTTCTGCAGTCCCCACAGTGGGTAAGAATCCAGGTTCTCCTAAGCCCTGAAACTTACCTCGATCCCAAACTCCTCAATTCTATGTATGTTTTTTTTTTAAAACTAGGTCCTTTTCCAGGACATGCACTGGAAAGAAAAATAAAAAGGCTATGTCTTCTTCCCAGTCCAAAACTTAAATATTTTAATCTGCCAAATCACCCCAACTCCATAGAAATAAGTCCAAAATTGAGTGAGGTGGCACCAGCTCTTGCTGCTATCATCTTGAATTTATTTCACATGGTCACAGATGACTCATTTATTCATTCATTAACTAAGTAATCACTGGGAGCTTACTATATACCAGACACCATGCTAAGTACTTGGTGATATGTTGGTAAGTAAAACAGGTATGATACTATTCTGAGGCTCCCAGGGACTAGGTTAGAGGGCCACAGAGCTTTTGCTTCCTCATGATTCCTCTTCACTCTTTGGCAGGTGCCAACTTGTTTTCAAACTCTTCAGGGTCACTGCTGTGTGGTGACTCCTGTTGCTCTGCTCTGGCCCTGGCCCTGCTTGCTGCTGCTACTACCACAGGATTCATGCCCTCACTGTCCTCAAGGACTACTCTCTCCCCAAGGGTGCTTCCTTGGCTCCCTATCATTAGGTGACCAACGCTGTTGATTGGGCTATCCAAAAGCCATTTCCCACCCCCTTCTACTATAATGCCTCCAACTACAGAGGCTAGGTAGTCAAATATATACTTCTTCAATTTCTTTTTATCCCCTGGCCCCAGATATAAACAGAATTCTGCTGGGGGGGGGGGGTTGGGAATCTGGGAACTTGCTTCATTGATGAAAAGGGACATATGCAACTCGTAAACACTTCCAAATTTCTCCTTCTTCCTGACTAAAAGCAGAAATAATGTCTGGAACGTCAGCATTTTTGTGTGAATGTGAGGTAAAAGATCAAGAGAATCACAAAGAGGCCAGCCCTGACACTGATGAACCATTGAAACAACACCAGCAGCCTATGCCCCAGCACTTACTATATGAGTAATAAACTCATCTTGTTTAAGCTGATGTAGTTGGATTTTTTGTAACTTGCAATCAAATGCAATTCTTATTGATGTATTTTTATATTTTATTGATTATGTTATTACAGTTATCCCAATTTTTTCCCTTTGTTCCCTTCCATCCAGCAGCCCCCACTCCCTCAGGCAATACCCCCACTATTGTTCATGCCCATTGGTCATGTATATAAGTACTTTGGCTTCTACATTTCTATACTTTATATCTGCATGGCTATTTTGTGATTACCTATTTATACTTCTTAATCCCCTCACCTCTCCACCCATTCCTCCAAACAACCCTTCTCCCATCTGGCAACCATCAAAATGCTCTTTGTATCCATGATTCTGTCTCTGTTCTTCTTGTTTGCTTAGCTTGTTTTTTAGATTCAATTGTTGATATATATGCATTGATTGCCATTTTATTGTTCAAAATGTTGATTTTTTAAAAATAAGTACCTTTAACATTTCATGTAATAATGGTTTAGTGATGATAAACTCCCTTAGTTTTTCCTTGTCTGGGAAGCACTTTATCTGCTGTTTGATTCTAAATAATAGCTTTGCTGGGTAGAGCAATCTTGTCTGTAGGTTCCTGCTTTTCATGACTTTGAGTACTTCTTGCCAATCCCTTCTAGCCTGCAAAGATTCTTTAGAGAAATCAGTTGACAGTCTTATGAGAACTCCCCTGTAGAAAACTAACTGCTTTTATTTTGCTGCTTTTAAGATTATCTCTTTATCTTTAACTTTTGGCATTTTAAGTATGATGTGTTTTGGAGTGTGCCTCTTTGCATCCTCCTTGTTTGGAATGCTCTCTGTTTCCTGGACTTGGATGTCTATTTCTTTCAGCAAATTAGGGAGGTTTTCTTTCATTATTTTTTCCAATAGATTTCCAGTTTCTTGCTCTTTCTCATCTCCTTCTGACTCTCCTATGATGTGAATGTTGGACCTCTTCAAGTGGTGCCAGAGGTTCCTTACACTATCCTTGTTTTTTTGTTTTTTGTTTTTTTTTTGGGGGGGGGATTCTTTTTTCTTCCTGTTGTTCTGATTATTTGGTTTTTTTGCTTCCATATTTTCATTGCTACTATCACAGACAAAACTGCCTTTGCATCTTGGGATTTAGTGAATGTTCCTATTCTTTTAAAAAATTTTTTAGTGTTGCTCAATTACAATTGTCTGCATTTTTCCCCCATTACTCTCCCTTGCCCTACCCAACCCCCACCTCCCACATTCAATCCTCCCCCACCCCTACCCCAGTGTTTTTCTCCATGGGTCCTTTATACATGTTCCTTTTCTTGACCTTTCCTCTTCTTTCCCCCATTATCCCCCTCCCCTCTCCCCTCTGGTCACTTTCAATTTGTTCTTTTTTTCCATGTCTCTGGTTCAATTTTGCTTGCCTGTTTGTTTTGAATCTTTCTATTCTTGCGCTGTCCAAGACAAAGGTGAAAAACTAAAGCTAAAGTGTTATTCTTTCCCAAGGAAGTTTACCAGCACTTCAGGATTCTCGTGGCTATTTGGTGCTCATCTACTTTTACTTTGGTTGTTTGCCTGACAGTATTTAACCGAATCACTTTGGGGGATGAGGTGTGAGAAGTTGACACCAGCAGTATGTATATGTATTCAACCTCCAAGCCAGTGGAATAACATAGATTCTAGCTCACTTCAAATAAGATTATGGCACCTTATCTCTCACATACTCCCCTAGTAGGAACACATCTACAAATGCCTCCCTACATCTTAGTCTCCCTGGATATGGATACTAATTTCAACTTCTGGGGGTATATATGCAAATGACCTTAGATCCCTAAGAACATTCCATCTAGAGAATTTAAGTCATAGTTCATTCTAAATGAGAATAATATTTAAATATGCTAAACTTCACACTCATTATTTCTTTCCTTTTGTTACTAAATAGAAAGTGGTTTTTGTCATAGCAAAATCTCCTCTTCTATTTTCTGAATCCTATCTCTTCCCATTTTCTCAGGAACCTCCTCCTCTGCATTATGGCCATTGTCTCTTACTTAATTTCAAACTCTCCTTTTTTAACTAGAACTTTTTCATTATAATTTAAGCATACCATTGTCCCTCCTATACTTTAAAAATTGAAATTTTACTACACTACAAATCTCCAACTAAAATTATATCTATTTTCCCAGTTACAAAATACATAGCTATAGCTTCAATTTCTACTTTTTCCTACTACTGATTTCTCAGTCCACTCCGGTCTGGCTTCTATTCTTACTACCTAAACTCTATCATTAAGTCACTGACAGCCTTCTTGTTGCCAAGTCAATGAAAATGTTCATATCTACCTTATTGGAAGATAGGAACTATCTCTTTCCTTTGTACACAGGTTTCTACTCTTCCCTCTGGTAACAGTCTCTTTGCTCGCCTTCCATCCTTTGTTGTTCTACTGACCCGTTGTCAGGCTGCTTTGTTGACTTTGCCTCCTCTCCTCAGCCTTTATCTGTGAAAATCCTCAGGGCTCAGCCTGGGGCTCCTTTCGGTTCTCTCAGAAAGTGATCTCATTACTCCTTTATCTTCCAACACAATCCCTACTATTAAAGGAAATGATTTCAAAATCGTATCTTCAGCCCCAGACAGTTCTTCTGTGTTAAAGATCCATAGATCGAAATGTTTATAATATTGCCATCTGGGACACTTGAATGAGTTATAAGAATCTCAAAATGACATGCCTCAAAATAAACTTATTATCTATAAACACCTTGCACCCAAACTGCGTCTTCTCTAGCATTCCCAATCATTATAAATGGTACCAACATGTAACCAGGTACTCCAGCCAGAAGCCTGTGAACCATCCTTAATACTTCCCTGTCCTTCAAAATTTATTCCCCAGGCCCACTCCCCCAAATCAACCACAGATCCATTTGGCCCTGCCCCCTCAGTCTGTCGGCCTGCAGTTTAAGTCACCATCACCTCCCACTTGGGTCACTCGGGTCACCCTCTGCTCGTTTCCTCTAACCACTTTTCTTTGCCCCAACCATGGCCAAATGGCTCCTTACTAAAACTATTTTATCATTTCCCAGAACTGAGTATTCATTCCAAAAGCTTTCTTTGAGTTACCTGAACAAACAAGCTTTTTTTTGCCTCTAGATATTGTATTTGCCAGGAATGCTGTTTCTTCCAGACTGTGCACAGCTCTTACTCATCTTCCAGGTATGAGCTTAATTACTATTTTCTTAAGGAAATCTGCCCTGATTAAGTTAGAAATATATTCCCTATTTATTTCCATACCACTTTGTGATTTCCAATTATAGAACTTGTCACCATAGTAATTAAACCCTACTTGTGTGATTATCTAGCCAAGAGACAACTAAACAATGCAAACTCTGAGGGTAAAGACTATATAATTTGTTCACTAGTGTATTCTCAAAGGCAAGTAGAGGGAAATAGTAAGTGCTCAATAAGAGCTGTGGGATGCATACACTGAGTTTTATGTCGTTCTGGCTTTAAGACCTCTAATGACTTCCTGTTCTAGTCACAGACACATACCACTTTAATTATGACTACACACTTATGTTTTAACTATGGCAGTATTTAATTATGGTAATTATTTAATTATGATATATTTATACTTCCAATGTATTTAATTATGAAAAGGGATATATTTCTACAAACTAAAGGAAATCATGGATTTTTCTAGCAAGTTAACTTTAAGGGAAGAATTTCATTGTTCTTGAACACTGCTGACCAAGCAATTGTGATGTATATTTTTAAAAAGAGAAAAAAAGTCAAAAATCAACCAAGTCAGTAAAATTGATATATTACCCATCAATGTTCAAAATATATTAGAATAACATCTTCTTTTTTGAGACATTTTCTATGTTGAATTAAATTTTAATTCCAAATCTACAATTGTACGATTAAGAAAAGAAGTTGGAAACTGACACTCCAAAAATCCCCTCTAGTAACATTTTAATATAAGGACTTTAACAGTCAATCTGTGTCCCTGAGGTCAATTATAAATATGTATGGGAATAGAATAAGTAACATAGAATGAGAGAATATGGGGGAAACCCTTGCCAAAGAGGAAAAATGCTGGTGAGGATTTAAGTTCTAAGTAAGTCCAAATTCTCAAGTGTTCTGATCTGCTGACATAAGAATATTAGACAGAAAGAAGTGATAGGAAGAAATAATTAAAACAGATTTTTCAGCCATGGCACTGTTGACATTTTGTGCTGCATATTCCTTGTTGTAGGGCACTGTTCTGTGTGTTGTTGGATATTCAACACTAATGCTGGTCTCCCCTCAATGGAAGCCAATATACTGCATCCCAAAATAGTTATCCTCAAAAATGTCTGTAGACATTGCCAAATGTCTTCTGGGGAGGGGGGAATAGACACTAAGTTAGAGAAAAATCAAAGGGATTTGCCAATTCAAAAAAGTACAAAAAGACACAGTTTTCTATCACTCATTGGTTTATTGATTCATACATTAATTCACTAGACAAGCCACAGTACTAGACACTATGTTCCAAAGATGAGTAGAGCCTAGTTTCTGTAAAGAGCTAAAAGTCTACTGAAAGATAAAGAGACCACTGTCTTAGAATAATCATGACTTTGCAGTCATGTGATATATGTAGTTATGAAGGTTTTAATACATAAAGAAAATGACCCAAGAAAGGTCTTAACCTTGCTTGAAATGCATAGTACACCTTATTATGAAGGACACAGGGAATTAGCATTTAGCATTCCATTCAGCTTCCTAAAGCACGCTCCTGACTTGCACTGGTTGGAGAACAAAAACTGGTTTGCTTGAATCCCTTGCTGCCAGGTTTCCTGGTGCAGATTGCCTCAGTCCTTTAGTCCTCTGCATGAGCCTGAATTCACAAGTAAGGAAGAACCCATCTTCCCGCTGCTTGCTGCTCAGAGGCACAGTTCTGGAGACCCTGGGTTTCCCGCCAGAGTGTTCGGTGTTCATCTCAGTCAAGCTCTGTGGGGATCTAGAAGTAGGTGCAGCAGGGGAAATGGTGGCTTCCTGACCCCTGGATGGCAGCTATGACTCTGTCAGCAATGGACTCCTAATTCCATTATCCTACTCTGAGAGAAGCAGCAGCATTCCTGGCAGGCCAAGTAGCAGTATTATTCTGGAACTTATTCTGCAAGATTCAGCCATATGCCTCTAGCATGCTGATGAATATGTATCAAACTGAATCCTTGAATTATAGCTCACCCTGCTTAAACTATCTAGAACTAGTCCTGCAAAATGAAGCTTGCACCCCAGTACAACAAACTGTAATAGCTCACTAAATCTATCACACACTGTGATCACACACCCCCAGTACAGAAACAGATCATAGATTCTTCAGCTAAGCACCAGATGAAGAATTTGGCTTCCATTTAGAGGCCATGCCGTGTGAAAAATATGTTTGCTTTTGTTTATGTGTTATTGATTGATACAAGTAAAAATATAAGATTGCACTGTGAGTGCATTGCCAGAGATAAGCATAAGGTGCAATATGGATATAGTACACAGGGGAGATTTTCTAGAAGTGATGTCTGAGCTGAGCCTTAAAGTATCAGTAGGAGTGTGCCAGAAAAATTGCATATGAGCATCAGGAAGAGGCAGAGGATGTGCATTAGGTCTAAAAAGTCGAGAAAGCATAGTACATTTACAGAGCCAGGAATTGTTCAGGGTAGCTGAATTGTACAATGATAAGTAGGAGTGTTGAGAGATCGGTTGGAAAGCAGAGACAGGATCATGAAGCAGGAGGAGCAATATAACTTCCACATTTTCTTGAGTCTAATAGGCCACTGATTTTAATACAGGAGGAAACACTACACTAAATGTATTCATTTCTTTTAGTTTTTTTTTTAATTTATTGATTTTGGAGAGAGAGCTAAAGGGAGGGTGAGAGGGAGGGAGGAGGGAGAGAAAGAGAGAGAGAGAGAGAGACATCTCATTGTTTCACCCACCCATGCATTCATTGGTTGTTTCTTATATGTGCCCTGACTGGAGACGAAACCCTCAGCCTTAGCAATTCAGAACAATGATCTAAACAACTGAACTGCCCAGCCAAGGCTGTACTCATTTCTTTTACTATTAATTAAACTCTCTTTTCAATACCCAAATCAGAATTTGCATCTAAATCTTCCTGACAATATTGTCTATGAGAGCCTAGAGGGTGTAGAAATCCTTCTAAATCACTTCCCATCATGCCATTTGGTAGTTGGTTATATTTAGCTTTCCACTAGTGTCTATGGTTTTGACTTCTTTTACGATTGATGGTAAATTTCAAGCCATATCAAATTATATTAAGATTTCTTCCTTTGCATTTCCTATTTTTTTATTCTATCATAAAAGTACATATAATAACATGTAATTTAAATAACTTCTCCTAAAAGTTAGCCAGGAACTTTTCACAGTTTCATATTCCATAACTAAATAATGGCCATATGTGAAAACAAATTAACCATACTAACTTCTCCCACTCTGAAAAGCCCGAGATTTGTTCTAAGAGATATAGCAAGTTTAATACCCTTTAATTCCATCATCTGGTGTATGTGACAGGCAATCTTCTATGTACAGAAGTTATTTTCATTTCAATAATATATCATAAAGACACCTTTTGCAGACATTCTAAGCAAAGAATTAGGAATCCAAATTTAAAGATAAATTCAACCACTTGTTATCAATGCAAAAAAGCTCATCTAAGAGACAATGGAATGAGGAGATACCATGATGCATCTCTTACTTCATCTCTTAGTTCATGATGTATCTCTTAGTCCATGTTTGATAAATGACAAGGGTCACAACTCTACAAGTCTCTCCTCTGCCTGAAATGTTTAAGACATTTTGACTAAGAGTTTTCCTATCTTAAGGAGAGGTAAAAGGTAAAGGAAAAAACATATCTCAGGCAAATTGGGGCCTAGAACAAGGTCCAATGTGGGCCCACTGCATACAACAGGAAAATTCTTCCTTTTCTTCTAGAGCAGGAGATATGGAGTATGGGCAAGGCTTGAGAAAGAACATGATTTTGAATAAAAACTAAGAGTGGAAAAAGAGGAAAAGGAAACAGAACTCTTTTGTTTTGGTAGTAGGAAAAATTTTATTGAAAGAAAAGGAGAGGGGCGAAGGAAGGAAGGAAGGAAGGAAGGAAGGAAGGAAGGAAGGAAGGAAGGAAGGAAGGAAGGAAGGAAGGAGAAAAAGAAAAGAAAAGAAAACTCACCACCACCATAAAGGAGGGACATTCAAATATGCAAATGATCTTAGATTCCTTTAATCTCTAAACTATATCAAATTTTTGTTTTGAACTACCATCCTTTAAGTAGTGCTAGCAATTTATACTTGATTATACTATTTTGATTTTTCTGGTTTATACTATCTCCATTAATTTTAAACATTTAACTTACCAGCATTTCATTTTCCTATCCAACTGCTTTAAAAATCTCCTTTGGATGATTCCATTTACGTACTTTAGATTTCTGCTCTGCCCAATTCTCATCCCTAAAGTGACATCTAGAGTATAGCATGTGGGGAGGTATGTGGCTCATGTAATCTCCAGAAAGCAAAGGTAGAAAGGCCCTTTGATCTCTGCTCTGCTGCCTCTGTCTCCACAGCAAGATCATTTATCCACCACTTGACCATGTGCCCTTCTGACATTTGTGGCTGATGCTGAGACACTGTAACTCAGAGGTTGGTCTGTACTATGTAAAGATTCCATATCCCTGTCTGGCTGGTTCAGTCCCATCTCTGCTTTTGCCAGTGTTATGGACACCGCCCCCCCCCATACACACACACACACACACACACACACACACACACACACACACACACACATCTGGCTCTGTCCACTCTGCAGCCTTTATCTCAAACCACTTCACCCCTTCTCCATAATGACACCTCTCCTACAAACTGGCAAGCTCTCCAGCCAGCCTTTCAGGAAATAATTCTGGGTTCCCCTTCAAGGGGATAAGAAAATATCTAGATCTCAGCCACAACTTAAAAATGGAGAGCAACTTGGAAAAATTAAATTGTGGAATTTCTTCCACCACACCCCCCACCCTGCCCTTTGCTGAGCATTTGAGTATATTTTGATGCAGTCACTCACTGCATTTGGTGTGGGACAGGTTGTGGGGCACCACCTTCCTGAGTTCCACATGTGAAGAAAGGCCCCTTGGCAGCTGATGTTTCCTCAACTGTTCTAACACTCAGACATCTATTGTCCAAGCCCAAGCCAGCAGCTCCATCCTCCCTCCCTTCCTCCTTTTCACGACCTTTCGGACCCAGTAAGAGCTTTTCACCTCCCCCAAGTCATATCTTTGTAGTAGTTAGGAGGACATTGATAACTATAACAAATATACTTTGTAATGTTTATGACTTAACAAAAGTATCTTACTCATATTGTCACAGTTCCATGCATGTGTTCCTATCAGGTGCTTTCCTATGTGGTCACAGGTGACCAATTCTCTGCTGCCACGTGGTTCTAATCTTCTCTTGGTCCTTGAGGGATCCTACATATAAGGTTGCTAGGAAACATACAGGGTTGTGGCAAAGACACAAATTATTGCAACTTGTGTCCCATTGCCAGAACTCAGTAACACAGCGACACCTGAAAGTCAGGGAGGCTGAGAACTGTAAACTGGACGTCTGTCTAGTAGGAACAGTCAACTCTGGGAGAGCAAGCTTCATGGTATAGGTCACAGGCAAAGAGAAATTTTTTTCCACCAAATTCTGGATCCTCTAGGCTCAGTTTTTTTATATACTAAAGCAATTCTTATAATTTTTTTCTACAAAGGCTGATCTTCCAATACACGTCTTGCCTTAAGTCTTATTTTGAATTTTAGAAGCTGATGATAACCCTTTTCCTTCATACTTCTAATGTAATGCATGTAATATCACACATTAAGCATCCCTTGAAGCAAATGGATATTCCCAAGTACATGAAACTGCAAAAGATTAAAGTACATTAATACTTTGAAAATAGCCCTTTTTTGCCCTGGCTGGCGTAGCTCAGTGGATTGAGCGTGGGCTGCGAACCAAAGCATCGCAGGTTCGATTCCCAGTCAGGGCACATGCCTGGGTTGCAGGCCACGACCCCCAGCACATTGATGTTTCTCTTTCTCTCTCTTTCTCCCTCCCTTCCCTCTCTAAAAATAAATAAATAAAATCTTTAAAAAAAAGAAAATAGCCCTTTTTAAATAAAATTATTGTAGCATTGAATGCTGTTCCTGAGACTTCTAAAGGTACCCATGTAAACTGAAAAATTAAATGTACACCTGAAGGAGGCCAGCAATCCAATCTCATGATGTAATAAATTGAGGTCCAGAGCCCCAAAATCCTTAACTCCTAAGCCAGCTCAGTGTGAATCAAACCTATTCTCCTTGTCCACCAACCTTTGGCTTCTGCAAGACCATGCTAACCTCTAACCTCAGAGTGGTACTTGTAGGACTTGTTAAGATTGCAGATTTTATCCCAAAGCCTAGGTGGAAAGTAGCATAAATAGATTTGCATTTTTGAGAATATCAGAGAATAGATGCAGGGAGCCCTGCACAGAGCTGATGACAGTGATCCATACAAGAAAATATGAGGGTCAGAGTTCTAGAAATGCAAAGGGATTCGAATTAGAAGGCCAATTGGATGTGAGGATGAGGGTGATGACCGCAGGAAAAACTGCCAGATTTCTGTCCTGAAAGACAGGAAAATGGTGGTGGTATTACTTAAAACACAGAAATTGTTTTTTTAACAATTTCAGGGGAGAAATTGGGAGTGTGGGGACACTAACGATCTCAGTCATAGTTGTTCTGAGTTTGAAACTATCTGTGGTACATCAAAGAGGAGATGTCCATTGGGCACTTTTATATGTGGATATGGAGCTTAGAAGGGAGTCTAGGCTAGTGGAATAGATTCGAAAATCTTTGCAATATTAAAGCTAGTTAATGTCATAAGGGGTCAATAAGCTCAGTGTGCCCCAAAATTGTATAAAATAAAAAAGGAAGAGGAATGAAAGGGGATCTAAGGAACAACCACATTGACAAAATATGCATAGAAAAAGAAGGCAAGATTGAGCTCTGGTAAGGAGGCTCAGTTGGTTGGAGTGCTACCCTATATACCAGAAATGTTGTAGGTTCTTTCCCCACTCAAAGCAAATACCTAGATTTTAGGGTCAATCCCCAGTTGAGACATGTACAGAAAGAAACTGATCAATCTCTCTCTCTTCTCTCTCTCTCTTTCTTAATAATTATGATAATCAATAAAAAAGAAGCAAAGATTGAAAAGAAATATCCAAATAAGTAAGGAGACAGAAGGGTGAGGGAAGAAGAATCAAACATTATTTTATCAAGTAAGATAACTAGTTTGATTTTTTTAAAAAAAACTAAATAGGTGTATGGGCTTTACACTGTCCCTGCTTATGAAATTCTGGGCACCTTATGCTAGTTCCATTCAAGTTTTCTATTCCGCCAACCTGATCTGTTCTCAAAGACACACTCTTCTTCAATGAATGCTGAAAATTGGAGGAAAGAGGGAAATTTATTTACACTGTGTAGTTGGACAGAGGCTAGGTTTGATTAAAGGCTTGGACAAGGATGGGCAATAACGTTCAGGCTGGACAGTGACCCAACAAAGGAAATCCTCATTAGGCTCCAATGGAAAAGCAATTAGAAGGGTCCTGAGATGATGAATACACAGACTCCACCCTCAGGATGCCCCTGAATGCTTGACAACATCTCTCACAGTGTTCCTGCTCCCAGGCAGCCCTCATTCTTGGCTGGATTCACCTTTTCAGATCCAGCCATCTTCTTCTCACCCTCATACCCTCTCTGCTCCTGTCCTTGGTCTCTCTTCATCTTCAGTACAGGTTTGGGGGGTGTTTTTCCTTTGGGGAGTCTTGAGAAGGAGGTCTTGCTTTCATTTGTGATGGTTCCCCAAGGTATTATAGGGTTTTTCAGACAAAAAAAAAACAAACACGAAGACACTTTGGTTTCTCTTTCCCACCCTGTCACATTCTTCCAATGAAGCAATGAACTCAAAGAACCTAGTTGCTTAAATTGGGGGTAGAAGGGTGTATCTAAGAAGAAGGAGGGAGGGAAAGAAAACAGTCTACTAATGGAAAACATTATTTACTATATGTAATATTAGGCTAACACCAAAAACAGCTGGTGCTAAGGTCTGAATGTGTCTCCCCAAAATTCACATGCTGGAATCCTAATGTAAATAGTTCTAGAATGTGATTGTGTCAGAAGGTAGGGCCTTTTAGCTGATCCTTAGATCATTCAGGTAGAGCTCTCATAAATGGGATAAGTGTTCTTATAAAAGAGATCCCACAGAGTTCTCTAGCCCTATCCACCATGTGAGGATACGAGAAGTCTGGGACCCATAAGAAGGTCCAGCCTTCAGAATTGTGAGCAATGGATTTCTGTTGTTTGTAAGCTACCCTGTCTGATATTTTGTTATAGCAGCCTGAACAGAGTAAGATAGCGAGATAGTGTTAAAAAGATGCTTTTGGACATAGACCATTAAGACCACTATTTGTCTAAAAAGATGAAACAGCAATGGCCAAAAGACAGAGGTGTTGAAGAAATAGCCAAGAGAAATGGACAGAAACAATAGGTATTACATTCTTACTGAGGTCCATTTTTCTGAAGCCTAAATCCCACTTCTACCCCAAGAATAAATTTGCTACTTTGAGTTAGATAGTGACTCTTTCTGAACTTCATACTATTTAGAATGTAGGAGATTTGTAAGATAATCAAGAGTCAGATCACAGATGTAAATGTTTTATTAGCCATTATTGACCAGTTTCACATCATTAGTTCCAACGAATGTGGCTGTTGGTTAGTCTATTGAACCTTTTCTCAACATCAGGTTCAGGTAGAACCATTAACCAAGCCAAAGGCCCACAATGTGAAAAGGTGAGAGCAATACCTGATTCCAATATCTCTAGCTCTGATCTCTTTCCTCACCATACTCCAAAGTGCTAAATTCCTGTGAGGAAAGATTGGAAGTGATCCAATGTCTTATATATCACTATCTATAAATCTTTACAATTTTGCCTTTCTACTTTAATCATAAGATTATGGCCAATGTTCTTTACTTCTGTACTGAAACTTTTAGGACACTGGCTGCTATATATTAAGCACTGCATTAATGTTATCTACTACTGTTTTACACTCTTCAATGACAAGTACATTTTCAGCTTGTTACCTTAATGTCTTATCTTACCATTTTTTAAATGCTGCTCTATCAGCCAAAAATAATACTTAGTCATTGAGAGTGATGACAATGCACATGATAAAAATGAAATCACAAGAGATCAAAAGAGATAATTCAGATTTTTGCTTGAGAGTGTCTTGGACACTTCAAAAAAATGATATTGGAAAGTCTGACCCTGACCTTGATAAGTTACCAGAGAAAAAAATTCAATATTTGTGAAGAAAATCATGGGTTCTTAACAACCAATTTGACTTACATTGCAATTAGTTCAAATATCATTGTATAATATAGTTTGTCACAAAACATTCATTCCACTGACTGTAGTAAAATATAATTTGTCCTAATGTAAGATTTATTATGTTAATGCTTTTTTCCTACTAAGGAAGGAAATTTAACCAATTAATCCAACTAATTCAGTAACAAATTAATTACAATAACAAAAAAAAGAATTAGTAGTAGTCAGGCATCATCAAAATCTTTTTTTTTTTTTCAGTTTTTTGACAGTGTCAGCTGAGAACAAAAATGGACTAAACAATTGAGTCCAAGGTTAGAGATTATGGTCAGGGTGCCACTTTAATGAAATTTTTTATTATAAATGAAAAAGAACACAGATGAATAACCACTTCGACATTTAGACTCAAAAGGCTAAAGAAAAATATCCTTAATATTAACCTAATGTGGTGACCCAGTGTGCCTTAGTCATTATAATCCTTAGCAGTTAGCTGAGATATAGATTTTTGTACATGAGGGTATTGTTCTGTCTATGAAAGAAATGCCTTTAGGAACATTTCAAATAATTTATTATAAAAGGTTTCTGGTGAGGCTGTAGGGTAGCGAGAATGTGGAAGTAGGGAGAATTTCTAAAGACTCTAAAATAACTTTTGATACTAAGAATGGTATAAAATAACCTGACTTGAACTTGGAATTTCCAGAATGACTTCCTATGGAAACAGTACTAACTAAACAGTACTAACTTTTCCCTTGAAGAATTTTATATTTAAATAAAAAGATCAAGGAAGCTCTTGGGTAAGGTCAAGTTACTATTATAAGCAGCAATATAGCTGCATATGTAAAGTGTCTATGTATGCATGTGCATGTATGTGCATGTCCATGTATATACGTATACCGTCCATGTATAACTGTGTAAATGTATGTTTGGGGGGTGCACATAAGTACATGTACATAGGGGCTGTGGGAGCTTCCAGATCCACCCTTCAGGACTCAGGCATGCATTTTGTCAGCCCCAAGGGAGATTGGATGCAGACTGCTCACAGCTCAGTCTGTCAAGCAACTGCCCTCAGGGAACCGGAGACGACTCAGTCAGGTTTACACCTCCTGCTGTGCAGCCCACCTCCAAAGACTAATCAATGTGGGTGTAAAAAGGCTCCGCTTCGATTCCGGACAACTCTAAAGATCCATCCCAGAGCTTCCAGAGCTTCCTTTGGTATTAGCTGAAGCCTTTGTTGCATCTACATTGCTTCCCTCAATCCCTCAGAGCAGCCCTTCTGGAAAGCACGCCCCAGTAAACTTCCTGAACACAAATCTGCATCTCTGAGTCTGTTTCCCAGGGAACCCACACTAAGGCATTATGCATATATTATTTAGCATCACTTTTAGCAAAGTGTTGCCTTACTGATTTATAAATGTTGAAGGGAGAGGAAGGTGGGATGAATTCCTGACTATTTGTTGATATAGTACTAGCAAGAAACTAAGATGGTGGTTTACAATTTTGCTAGCCTGATACCTTGTGTGTTTTATTTCATGAAGTTTCCAAGATAATTGCTTAAATCAACCTAAAAGGCTGGGGGGTGTACTTTCAGTCCAGATGTGCCCAGCATTCCTCCAACCTCCTTCCTTATTACCACTACTGTCTTTCACCCAACTGTTGGTGTTGTATGATCTTTTGAGATCAGAACAGTTTATATCAAGATCAAGCAGATAACACTGCAAAGAAGGACTGTGGAGATGTCGAAACAGTAAAGGACAAAGGGCGGTACTTTAGCTGAACAGCAGGTGACAGGGAAGTCAGCAAGATGTAATTGGGGCATGCCAACCATGGAGTCTTGGTTGAGAGAAGGCATAACTTAGAGACCAAAGCAAGTAGGTGACTTCAAAGAGATCTAGAAGCAACACAGTCAAGGAACTGAGGTTCAGAGCTAAAGTTCCAACATAGTTCTTGCGGGAAGAGCGTGGCTCATGTTTGGCGGGAGAATAAGTATCTAAAACAGAGCCACCATTTGACTCTCTTCCACATGCCTCAATATTTGGGCTTACCATTACTTCCACAGCATTTTTTTAGCATAGTAATAATCACCTTTTAAAAAAATGTTGACACTTTATAATTTTGGAGACTAGTCTTATGAGAAGAAACATGTTTTCATTGCTGATTGATCTCGGGGAATTGGGTGAGGCTGAACCCACAGGTGGAGGTCAGAAAATCCCAGCTACTGAGAGAGGAAGCATGTGAGGAGCAAGCTAAGAAAATTATCATAACAGAACAGGAACAAGACCTGCGATAGACAAGAAATTGCCGAGCATTAAGGGGAAAATTGCTGTTTGGAGAAAAGGGGGTAAATCACTGTTGCAGAAGATCTTTGAAAAATATTCTGGGAAGAAACTCTAGGAACAAAGGAAATGATAATGTATACATTCCATTCAACTTGCTCATAAAAAATAACTTGGCCCATAAACGTACAGAGAAGGCACATCCTTCTCCCACAGTGTGAACCCCCCACAGCTTTCCCTAAAGGGTTAGAGTATATTCTATACATTTATTCTCCAGCCTAAGGAAAATTAATCTCATTAGGTTTTCCCCAATGTTTCTGATAAAACCAAAAATTCTACTGAACCTAAATATGTATAAAGAGAGATAACCCCTGCCCCCTCATGTTATGTGAACTGTAGCAAGAAAACTTGGGAAAGTGATGTTTGAACATCTTGAAGAAAAGGTTACAGTAATGTTTTATGGGAGGACATTATACAGGGGCCAGTCCATCTAAGCATAACCAGAGGACCCCACGGGGCCATCTTTGGAAAAGAAAAGCTAACAGGCCAGAGAGAAAGGAGCTAATCAGGTCTCAGCAGGGAAGGGCCGGCCAAGACATGGGCTGCCAGCCAGTGTCTGCCCACAGGAGGGGGCAGGTCTCAGGGGCCAGTAATCAGGTTTCACACCTCAGTAATGGAGCAGAGTCTATAACATTGTCTAGTCTCTGCACGGCTTCATCTCGAACCAGTGCACACAGCAAAGTCTTCATGTTGAGAATGTACTTGGAGAGGTGAGGGACATTCAGGGCCCTGTGTTCTGTTGCCTGCTTGAGGTGGTCCGTGTTCAGAGCTTCTTCTATCTCACTTCTCAGGTGGTTCTGGTGTGATGACAGCAGATAGAGCAAGATTTGCCCAGGAAAGGAAGTCAAAGAAGGGGCTATTAGGATGAAAACCCCTTGTCAGGACCTCTTTGCCAGAGCTACCTGGACCCCATAAAGCATGACTGACTCTTGTTTTATGAGCCTTTATCCTCAGGACTAGGAAATTACTGGAAGTTCCCTGAAGGCACAGAGGCTCTGGGAACTTACAAAACAGGACATGCCAGACCTCAGCGACTGGACCCTGCACCCAAAGATAACAGCGAAACAAGCTGCACCCTACACAAGACCAACTGTAACGTCCTGCTCTACAACCACCTGACTACCCGATAAAAGCTCAAAGCCCCCACCCCTCAGTGCTGGGGTATTTCTCCACACCAAACCCTTCTCCCCTCTTAGAGAGTGAATAAAAAATCTTTACTCTCTGCAAAAAAAAAAAAAAAAAGATGGTGATAGTAACTCATGTGTTTTATACCTGATAAAACTTGATCACACGTGATCTCACTTAGGAATGTCATGTACTATTATCATTACATTATGGGTATAAAAATTGAAGCTGTTATATTCCAAAAGACATCTTGTCAGGAGGTAGCAGAGTCAGGACAGATTCCAGACTCCTAAATTAACTCTCACCATATCATTCCATAGAACCTCTCTACACCTATACCACTTACAGTCAGATACCCTTGAAATGCTCAGTAGATGTTAATTGAAGGAACAATCTGTGATTAGCGTTGTTTACTCGTGACATGACATTTTCTGCCACCTAGTGGTTTTCTAAACCCAAGCATGTGAAGTCACCTTTCGGGGGTTCCAATTATAAATAAATTATTAAATAAAGAGTTTAGAATAGATATTTTAAAGGAGTTTTTCTAAGTATAAAATCTAATGGTTTCTTCTCCAGTAAATGACACAAGCCTTCAGCACCTGGTAGCCAACAGGGTGTGTGAGTGCAGCGGGGGGGACACAAAGGATTTTCCATATCAATTGTATCCAAAGGCTGCAACTGATGTCCATTAAAGGATATTTGATGGTTCAAAACTTGCCTATATTTCTATGCTTACTGCATTGGCCAGGTAGTTCTGTTGGTCGGAAAATTGTACCATATGCCAAAAGACTGCAGGTTTGATTCCCAGTCAGAGCACGTGCCTAAGTTGCAGGTTCTATCCTTGGTCAGGGTGCATATGAGAGGCGACCAATCGATCTTTCTCTCTCACATCAATGTTTTTCTCTCTCTTTCTTTCTCTCTGAAATCAACAAACATATCCTTGGGTGATAAATATATATATTCTACTACCTAAAAGATCCAGCTTGATGTTTTACAAAACTTATTAAATGGAGAATAATAAGTAACTTCAGTCATGTGAAGTATCTAATATTCCAAATGAATTCAGCTCCATATGCAGACTAGACCATTTGTCTTCATTAAGAAGCAGAGTTCACTGGGAGTCATTTCATTGTATTTCCTTACCTGTGGTAGAGTATCCTGTTTGACAATCATGAAACATTAGCTTTGGAAGAGATTCCAGAATATTGCTGAAAATATGGTTTAGGGCACACTAAGTTGCTTCATTTTAATAGTTGCTCTTTGTTTCTCTTGATGAAAGTTTGTTCATCCTAACAAACACTAATAAGTCAAGGATAAAAATGTTTATTATGAGGGGATGGTCCTAATTCCATGTTAGACTGAGTCCCTATTTACCCATGAATTAGGGTTTCCTTTCAGTTTACTAATTACTGAGTATGTGTGGTTGTACCACTCAAACTGATTTTTATATGTCATTGTATTTTCATATGCTTTCTTAGTGTTGATACACATACATTTGTCTTTAATAATCAGTTTTTTCTTCCTACAATTTGCTTTTTTCCAGCTATCAACTACTATTATTTTATCTTGTTATTTTCACAGATTCTTAAATCTAATATTTTTAACACTGAAGTCTTAGATATTCATAAATAAATTTTTATTAATAATACATTAATCCATGTTTAATATCATTCTTTTACAAGTTACATTTAATTACTATTTATTTTACCTAAGAGCTTACCCATAAGTTACTGATCTTCTACTTTCATTTCTGCTAATTGTTGTTTCCTAATCTAGTTTGTCTTCTATATAGCTGTCTTGTTTATTCTGTTGACTTTTTCTATAATTTCTCTAATTAACAAACAATTTTCTAAAATTTAGAATAGAATAAAACTAGGTGGAAGCAAGACCAGCACCCTAGCTGTTCTGCTGTGAAGTCTGCCACATCGCCTTCCTTAGTAGAATCATTGTAGCGTGAAGTCATCGTCTGTCAACACAGAGAAAAAAATAGTCAATCTGTAAGTCCAGATGATAATTTCCCTAGGACTCATATTATAAGGTTTTGAAGTATAAAAATGAGTCTTTTAATACCTTTTTGGAAACTAAAATTAGTATGTAATTTAATCATTCATTCATAGGCATTTAAACCAATCTAAAAGCTAAAAACACAATGAGACAGAAATAGATGGCTTTTACAGTGTCACCAAGATAGAATTATTTTACTGCTTTACCTAGTCACTACTGAAATGAATTTCTCTATTATGTCATAAACTGGGCCAAGACACCATTATGCTACATATATGAATGAGTTGTCATCTTAAATTAATTCTCTGACAAAGAATGCCTCAGAAATTTGTGGGAAATCCTTGAAGAATCAAGATGCTTTATAAATATAAAACAACTGACAAGAGATTTGATCCCTCAAGCAATATAAAATTATCAAAATTAACCACAGGAGGATTTCTGACTAAAATATTTCAAGAGACTTTTTGATTGGGGAACTCATGGTATTAGAATTAGTGCATTTATTTAAAAATAGGTAAGAGATATAACTGAGATATTTATTTAGAAGGAAATATCCTTTCTGCATAATTCTGGAAAATAAACTAAAAGATATTGCTGGGCAAATGAACATCTTAAGAGTTTACATGACACCAAAAGGCAAATAAGTATTCCCAACTGTTCTAAAAATTTTTTCATAATTTCTATTTTTTTGTTTATGTCAGAATCCAACAAACAGAACAAGACCTGACTGAAGGCAAATCAAGCCTTTGGTGAAGAACCCATGAGTATCTGACACAGGAGGCTGTAACGCAAGCATTCCTTGTCCCGCCCCATCTCTGCATCTGCACCCTCTAGACCTCACCTCATTTGCTCTGGTTAGTTGGTAATTCCCCCGATGTATGTGCACATGTAACCCACCCCACCCCCACCCTCCAGGGTCTAATCCCTGGTATCAGAATAGATGGGCCCAAATTTTACTTCCCAAAATTATTTTGATAGAACCATGGATTTGTAAGCTGCTGTGGCTTATGCATAGAATAAACATATAACGTATCACAAAATCACATCCTTTGTGAGGGAGTAAAGAGGCTCAATATCATTACTGTATTAGTTAACTATTACTGCTGCAACAAATTACTAAAAATTTAGTGACTTAAAACAACACAAATATACTTACCATATTACAGTTCTGGAGGTCTGAAGTCCAAAATCGGTCTCATTGGGCTAAATTCAAGGCATTGCCAGCACTGGCTCTTTGTAGACATTCTGAGGGCAAAATTTGTTCCCTCACCTTTTGTACCTTTTAGGAGCTGCAGGAATTCCTCAGCACATGGCCCTTTCTCACGGCACTTCTGCCATAGGCTGCATCATCACATCTCCTACCACTAACTCTGATGCTCCTGCTTCCTTCCCACAAGTCCTCTTGTCATTACATTGGACCGATCCAGATAATCCAAAATAACCTCCCCATCTCGGGATCCTTAAGGGAATCATATCTTTCAAGTCTCTTTTACCATGAAAGGCAATAAACTCAGGTTCTGGGGATGAGGACACAGATGTCTTTCAGGGACATTGTTCAGCTTACCACGGTTACCATAGGTCAGAAGGTATAAATTGGGACTATCCCCCCAAAAAAACTGGACACTGGGTCGCCCTTCCTAATGAGAAATAAGAGATAGAATAGACAGAACTGAATATTTATCGCCATCTTCCCTGTTTTCTTGCCATTGTCCAGTCCTGTTACGCTCTCCCTTTGCCCACTCACAGTCTCATATCTGTTGTTTGAAATAACTTCTGCTGTTTAAGGCCCATTCTGAAAGCCACCTCTGCCATGAAAACTACCCAGGTCAGATGAATCTGTCCCTTCCCTGCTTCTATTTCAGGGTGGATTTATGACATTCCTACTGTACTTGTCACATCTACCAAATTTAATAGAAATACAATTGTGAGAGTGTCTTTTCTCTCCTACTAGAAGTAAGCTCTTGATGACAGAGACCAAACTGTAGACCAAAGATAGCTGCCAGCATCCAAAACATGCAACAGAAACATGTCCTCACCCATATCCAGGCCGAGGTCTGTTAGTGCAGCCGCCCCAAGACAAATTCCCGTCAGCTTATCTAGGCAACCAACCAAGTACATGAGTTACCTGATATGCGAGACAACTGAGGAGTGCTTTCTACACACTAACAAGAAGAAACTTCTCCCAGACTGTGTTAAAGCCCACATGTTGATGCAACTGGATCTACTAGTCCAGGGGTCCCCAACCCCCTTCCTTCCCATATGTAGACACCCTCACATTACCACCTGAGCCCTGCCTCCTGTGTTTCTCCCAACCCTACCCCAGTCTGTGGAAAAATTGTCTTCCACGAAAGCGGTCCCTTATACCAAAGCTTGGGGAGCGCTGTATTAGCCAACGTGATTCTTATCCATAGGATGCTGCCCCACCCTGCCCCTGCATCTGGTTATCCTGGTGATTCACCACAGAAACAAAAAGCACTTTTGATAGAGTTTAATTATAAATTAAGTGCTATCAGATGTTCATCAACAATCAAAACTCATTAGAGCTAGTTTTTGTGGGGGTCATTTTTGTTTTTTTAATGGCATTGAGATCTTTCTTTATCAAGTGTAAAGATACAAGCTGCTAGAATTCCATTTAGTTATTTCTTTAGAAACTATGCGTAATTGTAGAGGTAATAACTGGAATCCACAAGAAGTTATGTGGTGGACCCCAATCAAGAAAATGTAAATACTGAAATAGCCAAAAATAGCCCTTGCTACATTTGCTTCACCACATACCCCCACAGCACAGAATTTCAATACTCTAGCCAGATTTTAGTGTACCAGAAACTGGGAGGGTAGTAAACATTGCGGAATGACTTATTAAGAAAGGGCCCTGGAAATCATCCAGACCACGTTTTTTTCTTTCCATTATTAATCATTCCTAAGCTCATTCACAACCCAGGAAAGGAAAGGCCCAAAATAGCCACCAACCAAGCCTATTGTGAAGCAGCTGTCTTTGGTAGAAGAAAGCAAGCAGACAGTTGGAAGTCCAAGTGCAGAGCGTAAACAGAGGCTATATCAAAACAGCAATCATGCTAATCACCAATTTGTTAGCAAATGTGCTACACTTTGTATTTTCAAAGCATTGTACCATCATTCATTAATTAATGAGCAATGATTACTATCGCAGTGCCACATAAATTTGTGCAAGATTTGAAAAGAAATTGTTTCATATCATGTGCACTCAAAAAGTGAGAGGTTTCTTTCCTTTCTGTTCTTTTTTAGTTTGTTTTCCACTGAACAGGCTGTGTGCCATGTGCTCTGTGACTTTTCTGTTTTAACTCATGCTGTTCCTTCCACCAGGAGCACTCTTCCGCAGGTAACTCCTATCCATCTATCAGGTGCTAGCTGAAACACCGCTTTCTCCCAGAGATCATTCCCCAGCCCTGCTGAGCTATTTTAGGGACTGCCACAGACCGCCTTCACAGAGCCTTTCACCCTCTTTCAACTACCATTCTGGACCATTGGTTCTGTGAGGGCAGAGGCCTCATATGTGCTGTTCACTGGCACAGTTCCCTAGCACAGTGATTAATACATGATAGTCACCCCATAACTGTTTCTGAAGTGAACAAGAGAATCTCTCATGAGAGAGCTAAAAAACAGGCTATTATTGCTAACATGAGTCCCCACCCTATAAGAATGAATCCACTCAGCATTCTAGATGCTTTATCTCATTTAGTGCTCACTATGTTAGTTTGAGGCAGGTACCAGATAGGAAAGTAAAGTAATAGTCATTGGCCTGTGATCACACCACCAGTCAGCAGTGAAACAAGGCTGAGTCACAGGTGTCCTCTCCTTTGGAGAGGTGGAGGTGTCACAGGTGACCTCCACCTCTCCAAAAGTAGCGAGGAAGATAATAGTTGGCCCCTGTGATCTAAGAGGTGGCCTGACACTCACAGCTAGGTTGCATTGTTACCACAAACCAGACTGAACTGAGCGGCTAGCCCCTGCTCTCCTCCTGTTACACATGACCAGTCTCACAGAACACCACCAGACAAGGCCACTCCGAGGCCATGAGGCAAAACAAGGCCATTTCATAATTTTGTCTAAACATAGACCACAAAATATGGTCACTGAGAAAAACTCACAAAATACTGAACAGCCTCCTCTCCTGGATAGTATGAGTTTCTGCTGCTTCTTTGCCAATCATAGAATTACCCTCACTTCCAAGAATGAATCTCTGCTTCCTGCGACTCCCCTCAAAATCACACATCAAAGCCTAAACCCTATTATAACATTTTTAACACCCTCTTACTGAAATGTGCACTGTTTCCACTGTGTGTGTTCACTCTCACTGCAGCAAGTAATAAACTCCAGGACTATTTCTGGTAGTCTCTGGCTGGAGGACACTGACAGTGAGTTAGGCAGGACCATCCATGGGGCTGGAGAAAGACAATGCTAGAACTTTCACGTCTACATTTTTATTTAAAAGAATAAGAAAAGTAACCCTAATCAATATTTAACAGCTTATAAGCCCAGCTCTCTTCCTTTATTCTTTGTGAGATGGCCACAGATAAGGTCTACAAAATAACTGGAGGGTCACAAAAGGTCAAATATTATATGACTCCACTTATATAAGATACCCAGAACAGTCAAAACTATGGAAACAGAAAGTAAAATGAGGCAGGTGGGGGAAGGAATGAGGAGTTGTTGTTCCACGGGAACAGAGTTCCAGTTTTGCAAGAGGAAAAAGTTCTAGAGATCTATTATACGGTAGTGTAAATATAGTCAACACCACTGAACTGCACACTTAAAAATGGTACCAATAGTAAATTCTACGTGGTTTTTTTATGACAATTGCAAAAGAGAAACTGCAGAGAAGAACACAAGTTTCTCCAGAGGATGAGACAGTCATAGTCCTTCTCCTCCTGGACACAGCAACACACAGCTGTTGACGTGTTCAGTTAAGTGAATTTATGGGTTATATTAGCTTACGTATAATGTGTAAAATATTTTGTAATGATATAAGGAGTACCCAAGGAAATTTTCATCCAAACATAACAATGTTTCTCAATCTTGACTGTATGTGAGAATAACCTGGGATGTTTTTGAAAAAAAAAAAAAAAAAAACACCTGCTGAGTCACACTGCATATCAGCTGAATCAGAAATATCCATTAAATCAGAATCCTCTAGGTGTGGAGCCTAGACCCTCATTTTTTGTTTGTTTGGTGGTTAGTTTTTGGAGAAGCGGGTTTGTTTTACTTGATTCTTAGTGTTCCAAGTGATTCTGACATGTAGCCAGCAGGTAAGAGCCACTGAAAACAGAGGCCCCCTGGTTACCTCAGGACAAAGCACTCGAGGGTCTTAAACTTAAGGCATGAGGGACACTGTTCTTTTACAACTGACAAGTATGCCTGATTTATTGGCCTCTTCTGCAATGAAAAAATTGCTATGAATAGCATGCTACTTAGCAGGGTTTTTTTTAATGTAACTGTTATCTTTCCTTTTGAGGAAAAAGTAACACTTTAATAATGAGTGAACTAATTGCCACTTTTCAAAAAAATGTGATATAGAGAAGGAATCTTGAAAATGTGGGTTGGAGATGGTTCCGTCATTTTGTTGCTGAAAAAGTGATACCATCATAGCTGTCTAATCAAAACCTTGAAAACAAAGCTTTCTAACCCATTTAAAAACCATTTTAGTAAATTTGGGGCCCAGTGTTAAAAATATAAAACATTCATATTCATTTGTAAGAAGACTTGGTTGTCATGAATGAGTATGATAATTTATTGTACAAATCTCAACTAAAACTTTTTGGACAGAATTGAAAAGTTTGTGTCACAATTAAAATTTCTTAGCAATTTATACTTTTTTTTCATTTTAATCTGTATATTTTTGTGAGGTTTCTCCCCCAGGAAAACAGAATTAAAATAAAATACACAACCAGAATTTTGAATTGCTATAAAAGAAAATGCCAGGATCCAAGATGGTGGAGAAGTGAGTGGAAGTTACGCTAACTTCCCAGGACCAATCTGGAATTGGAACTAAATTGTGGAAAAATCATTCAGAATAAACAACCACACAATAGCAGGAGAGAATCCTTATAATCATAACAGACAGAAGAAACAGCTTCAACAAAACGTGGCTGGTAGAGAGTGTGGAGGGGATGTGAGAGGGCTGGCTGGGCTCCCACAGGCAGCAGCTTAAGTGCTGGAGGGATATCTCACCATGGGGGGGGCGGTGATCCCCCTGAGAAATGTGGGATCTAAACCCTAAGCTGGCCTCCCCACTCTATAGCACCAGGGCCCAAAAAGTACACAGATAACAACCAGCTGCAAAGAGCGGCAGGGTTTCTCTCTGCCAGAGACTGATGTCTAGAAACTCAAAGAGCCATTTAAAGGACCAACACATAAATTTTTACATTCAGCCACTTACCCTGGGCTCCAGCAAATGTGGGGGCAGAGTGGACTAGAAACACTAGAGGAGAGACTGGGGACAGAGGCTTTGGGAAGAGAATTGAGAGAGCAGCCACCAGGATCCCAGTGCTGAGTCATCATCCTTACTGCAGCAGCCATCCTGCTCAGGCAGACCACTCCCCTCCCAGTGGCAGCAGCCTGAGGGAAGCAATAGCCCTGCCCCAACAAGGTACTTGGCTCCACCTGTGGTGCTTAAGCCTGACTACTGAGTGCAGAGTGACCAGATTAACAACTGAAGGAGATAGCCACAGAGAGTAGATCCCTGGTAGTCTCAAACAGGCTGCCTAAGGGCCAGACTGGGACACCATCTCACATCATTAGAGGTGGATCCAGAAAGAAAAAATAGTAGTAAATACTAGATGCTACCAGGACTAAATCCACAGTGGTCTTCTCCATGATTTGCAATATTTTCTTTTCTGCACAGTTTTTTAACATTCATTTTTTGTCCTTCAAGTTTGTGCATATTAAGCCACTAGATTTTATATTATAGTTTATTTCAGTTCTCATATTTTGCTCCTCCCTTCTCTTACCCTATTTTACCTTCTTCTTTCCTCTTATTATTTTTGTCTTAAATTTTGCTTTCTCTCTTGCTACCACTTTCCATTCTGCACTCCTACTATTCCTCCCCAATTCAGCCTCTCAAACCTAATTTTCCTGTTAATGGTCCTCTCATATTCTTTTTCCTGCTCTTAAAATATCCACATTCTTGCTTCACCTTTAGCAATTCTTTTTTGTTGGTTGTAGATAGGGTAGTTGTTGTTGCCTTTTTTCAATTTTATCTCTAGATATTCACTCTTCTCGCATTTCAAATCTCAAATTTTATCATTCTCCTCCTTTACTCCATTCCACAGTCAACTTGCTCATTCTTTCCTTTTATCTCAATTTTTAACTTTTCACTGCCTTAGCCTGTTCTTTTTTCTTTTCTATTTTCTTTCATCCTGCCCTTTTGTTTTCCAGCTCAAATTTTAATTTTTCCCTTTCTTAGCCTGGTTTATGTTCCTCACTCTTAGTATTCCCTCTCCCTCTATCATCTCAAAATCACTTCCCATTCCTCTACACACCTCCTAAGCTTTTCTTTCTTTATTTTTTCCATCTTATTTTCATCCCACCTATATTAATCTTAGCTCATTTGTTGTTGAAAGTGTGGTCGTGGATCCAATATGGATTCATGGGGGTTTTTATTATTTTTTTCCCTGTTCCTTACTCTCACTCACTTTATTTTATTTTATTTCCATTTCTGTTTAAACCTAACACTATATGCTTTCCCTCTCTTACACCATTCCACCTTTTTCATTCCCCTTTTTTATTTATGATGTAAATTTTACTTTCTTTCTTTGCTTTGTTCCAATTCCCTACGCTTATTTGTAACCTCCCTCTACTCTCTCAAAATCACTTTCTTTCAATAGATCATTTCATATCCACTCTCCTTTCTTATAATAGTCTCAGTCTCTTCACACCATTATTAATACTGGTTTATTTGCTATTGACACTAAGGTTGTGGGAGGGAGTTATTTTTGCAGGTCTGGGTTTGTTCCTGGGCTGCATGGTTTTGTTCTGGCAGCACCTGCACAACAGCATATGAGACATGGCAGCAGGAGTGATCCTCAGTCAGCTAGCTGGAAGGAAGGACCCACCAGAGAATGACCCAAAAACAATTAAAATGCAATTACATCCAGAGAGCTAACATAAATGGTATAAGGGGCATCCCAAGAGCATCAAGTTCAGGAGATCAAGGAGACTGTACCCCTGAATTCCACAGGTCTCTTACCATAGAAGTTCACACCACAAAGTCAGGGAATCAAAGCAGATCAATTTGAGAAACAGAAACAAACTAAAAGAGTCTCCCCTAAAATGGGATGACAAAGAAAAAAAAACCCAATCAAAAGGAAAGGAAGAATCCCCAAAAAGAGTGCTAAATGAAATAGAGGCAAGTAAAGTATCAGACACTGAGTTCAAAACAATGATTATAAGGAAGCTCAATGAGTTCAGTGAGAATTACAAAGAAACAAAGGGAAGGTATAAGAACTTAGTGTGAACTACACCAGCATGAAAAAGGATATAGAAACTATCAATAAGAGCCAGGAGGAAATGAAGAATACAATTTCTGGATTGAAGAACACAGTAGAAGGGATTAAAAGCAGGCTAGATGAAGCAAAGGACTGAATCAGCAAGCTGGAGGACAAAGTAGAAAAAATTCCCAGAAGAGCAAGAAAAGGAAAAAAAGACTGAAAAAAAAAATGAAGAGGGGCCCTGGCTGGTGTGGCTCAATAGACTGAGTGCCAACATGCCAACCAAGGGGTCACCAGTTCAATTCCCAGTTGACGGCCAGGTTCCCAGTTGGGAGTGCGCAAGAGGCGACCACAAGTAGATATTTCTCTCCCTCTCTTTCTCCCTCCCTTCCCCTCTAAAAATAAATAAATAAAATATTTTTTAAAAGACTGAACAGGGGTTAAGGGAGCTACAAAAAAACATGAAACATAATAATATCTGTATAATATGGATACCAGAAGGAGAAGAGGAGCAAGAGATAGGAAACCTGTTTTTAAAAGTAATTATGGAAAACTTCCCTAATTTGATGAAAGAAAAAAATCACACAAGTCAAGGAGGCACAGAGTCCCAGTCAAGATGAACCCAGAGGCCCACTCAGAGATATATCATAATTAAAATGGCAAAATTCAAATACAAAGAATCTTAAAGGCAGCAAGGGAGAAAGAGCTATTAACATACAAGGGAGCCCTGATAAGTCTAGCAGCTGACTTCTCAACAGAAACACTATAAGCCAGAAGGGAATGTCAAGAGATACTTCAAGTCATGAAAAGCAAAGGCCTGCAACCAAGACTACTCTACCCAGCAAGGCTCTCAATTCAAATGAAAGACCAAATAAGAAGCTTCCTGGGTAAAAGAAGTCTGAAAGAATAAACCTCCACCAAACTGGCATTGAAAGATATGCTAAAGGGACTGCTTTAAGAGATGAAGGTAAGAGTGAGAGAGAGAGGAACACAGATACAAAAGGGAAAAATGGCAATGAATAAGTACCTATCAATAATAATCTTAAATGTAAATTGATTAAATGTTCCAATCAAAAGACATAGGGTACCTGAATTGATAAGAAAACATAACCCACATATATGCTGCCTACAAGAGACCCACCTCAGAACAAAAGACCTACACAGACTGAAAGTGAAGGGTTGGAAACAAATATTCCAAGCAAATGGACAGGAAAACAAAAGCAGGGGTAACAATATTCATATCAGACAAAATAGATTCCAAAACAAAGACCATAAAAAGAGACCCAGAAGGTTACTTAATAATACTCAAGGGAAGAATCCATCAAGAAGACATAAATGCCTTAAACATATATGTACCCAACATAGGAGCACCCAAATACATAAGGAAAATCATGGAGGACTTCAAGAAAGATATAGACAGCAACACACTTATAGTAGGGGATTTTAACATCCCACTGTCAACAATGGACAGATCTTCTAAACAAAGAATCAACAAGGATATTGTGGCACTGAACAATGCAGTAGATCAAATGGACTTAATTGATATATATAGCAACTTTTGCCCCAAAGAAGCAAACTACATTCTTTTCGAATGTACATGGAATATTTTCAAAGTTAGCCCACATGGTAGAACACAAAACAAACCTCAACAAATTCAAGAAAATTGAAATTATATCAAGCATTTTTTTTTGGACAACAATGGCTTAAAACTAGAAACCAATCTCAAGGAAAAAACTAAAAAACAATCAAATTCATGGAGATTGAATGCCATGTTATTAAAAAATGAATGGGTTAACAACGAAATCAAGGCAGAAATAAAAAATTTCTGGAAACAAAGGAAAATTAACATACAACAGCCCAAAACCTACGGGACACAGCAAAGGCAGTCCTGAGAGGGAATTTCATAGCAATACAGGTTTACTTAAAAAAGATAGAAACATTTCAAATAAACAACCTAACCCTACATCTACAAGAACTGGAGGAACAACAACAACAAACAAAGCACAGAGTAAGTAGAAGGAAGGAAATAATCAAGATCAGAGTAGAATTAAATGACACAGAGACTAAAAGAACAATTCAAAGGATCAATAAACTGAGGAGCTGGTTCTTTGATAAAATAAACAAAACTGACAAGCCTTTAACAGACTCAGCAAGATAAAAAGAGAAAGGACCCAAATAAATAAAATCAGAAATGAAAGAAGTTACAACTGATACCATAGAAATACAAAGAACTGTGAGTAATTACTACAAACAACTATATTCCAAGAAATTTGAAAATCTGGATGAAATGGACAAATTTCTAGAAACATATAATCTTCCAAAATGAAGAAGAAGCAAAAAGCCTGAACAGAATGAAAACAGCTAGTGAAATTGAAGCAGTAATAAAAAAAACTCCTGGCACACAAAAGCCCTGAACCAGACGGTTTCACAGGAGAATTTTACAAAACATTTAAGGAAGAGCTAACCCCTATCTTTCACAGACTATTCAAAAAAATTCAAGAAGAAGGAAGTCTCCCAAACTCTTTTGTTGAAGCCAACATCATCCTAATCCTAAAACCAGATAAAGACACAACAAAGAAAGAAACTACAGGCCAGTATCGCTGATGAACATAGATGCTAAAATCCTCAAAAAAAAAATTGGCAAATCACATCCAGCAATACATTAAAAAGATCATACACCATGAAAAAGTGGGATTCATTCCAGAGATGCAAGGATGGTACAACATTCACAAATCAATAAGCTTAATACATCACATAAACAAAAGGAAAGATGAAAATCACATGATCACATCAATAGATGCAAAAAAAAGCATTTGATAAGGTACAGCACCCATCTATGGTAAAAACACTAAGCAAAGTGTGAGTAGAGGGAGCAGCATTCCTCAACGTAACAAAAGCCATATATGAGAGACCTACAGCCAACATCATACTCAATGGGCAAAAACTAAAAGCTTTCCTCCTAAGATGAGGAACAAGACAAGGATGTCGCTTTCACCACTTCTATTCAACATAATATTGAAAGTCCTAGCCATAGTGATCAGACAAGGAAAAGAAATAAAAGGCATTCAAATTGGAAAGGAGGAAGTAAAACTGGCACTGTTTGCAGATGACATGATAGTGTACATAGAAAATCCTATAGACTCCACCCAAAAACTGCTTGACCTAATAAGTGAATTTGGCAAAATGGCAGGATATAACATAATCAACAAAACAAATAAGGGATCAAAATAGAACCAGAGACACGAGAATAAAGAACTATTTGTCAGTGACCAGAGGGGATGGGGAAGGGTCAAGTCAAGGAACATGTATAAAGGACCTATGGACAAGGACAATGGGGGTTAAGAATTGAAGGTGGGAGCCAAGGGATGGGCAGGGCAGGAGAGAGCAATGGGGGAAAAATGGGGACAACTATAACTGAACAACAATAAAAAAAATTTGTCTAATTAAAAAAATTTTTTTTAAGAAAATGCTGAAATTTTTTTCAAAAACAATAAAGCATAGTGCTCGCTTCGGCAGCACATATACAAAAACAATAAAGCATATGTAATGATAATGTTCTTATTATACATATCAATATACCATCACAAGTAAAATAAAATACATTATATTTAAATATTGGTATTTTCTAAGTCCATTTTGGGATGTTCTCTATAAGACATAATACATTAATTTATGTAATTCATAAATATACATTGAGCTGACTCAAAAATGTTGCTATTAGGAAGTGTATGGTCAAAAAACGTTAGTGTCGTTGTAATGTGCACAAAACCACTATAACACCCAATGGCTGGGAATATGCCCTCTGGCTGTTTCCACCACCCCTCACTTGCCTCCAGAGCACACTAAAGATCCAACACTATGTCTGCCTCCAAGCATTTCACAACCAATAAAAAGGGACGAATCTTTGAATTGAAGGCTGAACTCAACAATGAAAAGAAAGAAAAGAGGAAGGAGACTGTGAAGAAAGTGATTGCTGTATGATTGTGGGGAAGAGTGTTGGCTTTCTTTTCCAGGTGTATCGTATCTCTACTTGATGAGCTATGCCAAGAGTCAGCCAGACATGGCCATCATGGCTGTCAACAGCTTTGTGAAGGACTGTGAAGATCCCAATCCTCTGATTCTAGCCTTGGCAGTGGAACCATGGGGTGCAACTGGGTGGATAGAGTACAGAATATCTCTGTGAGCCCCTCCACAAGTGTTGGAAGGATAAATATCCTTATTTTCAGAAAACAGCAGCAGTGTGCATGGCAAAACTCCATACCAGTGCCCAAACTATAGAAGATCAGGGATTTCTGAATTCTCTGCAGGATCTCATAGAAGATTCAAATTCAGTGGTGATGGCTAGTATTGTTAGCAATGTTATCTAAAATCAGTGAATCTCACCCAAAGAGCAACTTTCTGGATCAGACCCACAGAACATTAATAAACTGACACCTCTGAATGACTGCACTGAATGGGGACAGATCTTCATCTTGGGCTGCCTGTCCAATTGTACCGAATTAACCCACTGGGGAGCCCAGATCCTGTTATCAAAACAAGCCCCCTCTCCCAGGGTCTTTCTGTACTATGGTTCTTCTTGCCTGCCGCCAGGTGTTACAAATTGTGGCTCTCAATGCCGGAGTTTGGTAAAAAGGAAAGGAACCATTCATTCAAAAGTTACACAGGTTTAGAGTAATGGCAGAATGTCGCCATTAAATTTCAAAGTCCCTTTAAAACACCCACAAACACACATACAGTTCTGCCTCCCTTTGCTAAACCAGGCCAGTCAGGAGTACCCCGCATCTCAGGAAAAGAAATAGAAGTCTGTAGCTGGGCTAGACTCCTGGTTCCTCCCAGTAATCCATGCTCAGCTGGCAGGTCTCCCGCAGTTCCCACCACCATCAACTGTATCACCATGATCTCCAGTTCTTAACCCAAAACCATGTGGCACTTCCTCATGGCCCGCCAGCAAGAGTCCTTTACCCGTTTTCTTCCTGCATGTTCTCCCATTATCCCTCATTCTCTCTCATCATCTCTCGTCCCTTGTGGCAGCCTGCCTTTTTAAATCCCAGCCTGGAACCAACCTCCTCTCCGTTGGAGATAGGAACCTCCCATCTCCAACTGCTCCCACAATAGGCTACATCTGTGAGCACTCCCGTATCCTCTGCCTTTTTTGCCTGCCACAGTTAGTCCAGGCAAGTGTGGCCCCAAGGTATGGAGCAAACCATCTCCAAGCTCTTGTGAAGGTGCTATAGCTAGAGGAGCCTCCTCCCAGTTACATCATAGGTCAAAGTAACGCCTACTTCCCTAGCTGATATGCAAAATAACCATTTTTGCATATACATATATGAAGCTACCCTGCTTTTGATATGCAAAATAACATTTTTTGCATATAGGTATGAAGCTAGCCTGTTGTTAATATGCAAAATAACCATTTTTGCATATAGGTATGAAGTTAGCCTGCTGTTGGTATGCCAAATAACTCTCAATGGCCCTGCTCCATGTCTCCTATCCCTAGTCAAGCTTGTGGTGAGGCCTCTCAGCCTACACTCCCGTTACACAATTACAACCCTAAAGATGACAGGGAGGCTCAGAGCAACTGAGTGGGTAACTCCCCAGCTGTCTCATGCCAACTCTGCAGTGGTGCCTTCAGCAATAAAAGTTCTAATGAAATTTCTAGAGTTGTTACCCAGCGACTCTGCTTACTGTTGTAGTGGAGCTGTTTCTCTGGAAACCATCAGAAACACAGGAACTGGTCCAGCAGGTCTTGAGTTTCGCAACACAGGATTCTGATAATTCTGACCTTCGACATAGGGGCTATATTTTTTGGCAGCTTCTCTCAATGAACACTGTCACAGCCAAAAAACTAGTCTTGTCTATGAAGCTACTGATCTCTGAGGAGACAGATGTTATTGAGCCAACTCTTCTGGGTGAGCTTATATGCCACACTGGGTAAGTTTATATGGCCTCTGGGTATCACAAGCCTCCCAAGGCTTCCATTCTGTGGAAGTCATGGAATCCATTGCAAACAATTGCTAATACATCATGGGAGAGCTGATGCAGATTACAACCTTGTTGGCACCACCACTGCCACCAACCTGGAACAGCCTCAGGTTACCCTCAAGGTAACCTTCTGGGGGACCTTTTAAACCTTGACCCCATCCCCCCAGTCAATGTGCCACAGGTATCCTCCCTGCAGGCAGGTAGCTGGCAGCAGTGGATCTCTTAGGAAGGGGACTAGATAGTCTGGAGGGGCAATCCTTCATCCCATCATCAGTGCCTGCAACCTTTGCTCCTTCCCCTACTGCTGCTGCGGTCAGCAGTCGTCTGAATGATCTCTTTGAACTCTACAGGATAGGCATGGCACTGGTGGATATGCGGCTCCTAAGGTTGTCTGGCTGCCTGCAGTGAAGGATAAAGGCTTGAAGATTTCCAGAAAATTTACTCATCGCCAAGGGTACATCTATGTAGAAATGAACTTCACCAGCTAAGCTCTGTCGCACATGACAGACTTTGCAATCCAGTTTAACAAGAATAGCTTTGGAGTCATCCCCAGCACTCCTCTGGCCATTCATATACTGCTAACGCCAAGCCAGAGCATTGATGTCTCCCTGTCTCTCAATATCTTGGGCCCAGTCATGAAGATGGAACCTCCAATAACCTGCAGATGCCTGTGAAAAACAATATTAATGTCTTCTATTTCAACCACCTCATCCCACTCAGTGTGCTCTTTGTAGAAGATGGCAAAATGGAAAGCTAGGTCTTCCTTGCAACATGGAAGGATATTCCCAATGGAAATGAACTTCAGCTTCAGCTTAAGGAATGTCATTTAAATGCTGACGTTGTTTCCAGCAAGTTGCAAAACAGCAACATTTATATAATTGCCAAGAGGAATGTGGAAAGGCATGCTCTACCAATCTTTTAAGCTCACTAATGGCATTTGGAACCTGGCTAAGATGTGTATCCAGCCAGGAAACCCCATTTACTCTATTGCTGAAATGTAGAGCTCCTGCAGTTTCTCAGTACCTCTTTCAGGTCTACGAAAACATTCTGAAAAACCGAAAACCAATACACTGGTTCGGTGCCCTCCAGCCACCCTGTAATCAGTGCAAGCCAAGAACTCTTAACCAAAAGAAATTGTATCACTGTGTAGTATCTGAACCCAAATAGACGAGGTCACCCACCAAGGTAGGGACTAGTCTAACCTGTGCTAACATCAGGACACAACTTGTTGGACCGTTGTAACCGCTGCTTCAATCATTTCCTACCTGCTGCTGTTATCTGCCTTTACTTGTGGGCTTCTCCATATCGTGTTAATGGCTGGCGTTTTTTAGTGTAGTTTGATATTTTGTGACTGAGAGCTCATTTCAAAAGCAGAACAAGACAAAATGTTAAAGGAAAAGTGTCACTGGAAAAAAATAAAAGATGAGAGAACAGAGCACTGCACTATACTGCCTCCTCCTCAAAAGTCTGTTATTCCTAAACCCTTATAATTAATACTTTCACATTAGCTATTTATTCCCAGCAAATGATATTAAATATTATTTCTATTGTTTAAGGCTCTAAGAGTACTAGAAGCAGGATTATATTATATAATTTATTTATAATTTTTACTATATATTATGTTAATTTATAATTATATATTACATTATATATTATGTTATATAATAAAATTCAAAGCTGGTGCTTGAGAAAACTATGAGTTGGGTGTCAATAATGCCCAGTGGTCTAAAATAGCATGGCAAGTAAAATAACAAAAAACAAAAACAAAAACAGAAAAGATTTGAACTTTAAAAGTCTAAGAATATTCAATGTAACCAATAACATTTGAAAATATTTTATTGCTTTGATCATAGGTAAAAATAAAAAATATCCTTCCTATTACTGGAGTTCCCAAACTACTTCTTCTGGTTGACTCTGTTGTGCAAACTATTACTAAATTCTATGTCTTTGTGGTACACCGGGTGAAGCAAAGGTAGTTTCACAGTTGTTTGTATAAAAAACAAGACAATAACTAGTAACTGATAATATGACAATAAACTACGTTTCCCATACAATTGTAAACCTACTTTTTCCTCATCCTGTGTATATATTTTTAAAGACAAGCTATAAAATATATAGTCTATATCATTTTATAGTATAACTGTGTTTTTATTGAGAATTCTTTTAGGTGACTTCACTGTGAAGAGAATCTTGGAAAACAAAGAAACAAAAAAAAACAAAATGGCAACTTATTAAAGAAAATGCAATCTATCTACAGTGCATCTCATGTGAAATGAACTATGGTTGGTATATATTGGAAAGTCTTATGACACCCGAAATATCAAACATGGTATTTAACATACATGTCACTATTTCATTCATCCTCAAATAAGCTGCCTAAATTTCAATCTTACACCTAGTTGAAACACTGATTTCCTACTAGCCTTATAATACCACTACCATTGCTTGTATGTATCTTATCATTGACTTTGGGGAAACCCAATGAATGTGTCTTTGTCCATTGTGTCTGCAAGGTTGTGCAAGTGGAAATTAAAGAAATTAAATTTTCCATCTCCACGTAGTAAAGCCTCTCTTTAGAAAACACTTTCGAGCCCTGGCTGGCGTAGCTCAGTGGATTGAGTGCGGGCTGCGAACCAGGCATCACAGGTTCGATTCCCAGTCAGGGCACATGCCTAGGTTGCAGGCCATGTTCCCCAGCAACCGCACATTGATGTTTCTCTCTCTCTCTCTCTCTCCCTCTCCCTTCCCTCTCTAAAAATAAATAAATAAAATCTTAAAAAAAAACACTTTCAAATATGCTTTATTAAAGTTAAGTTCAAAGGAGAAAAGACATGGGACCTTTAAAAATATCTTAAAATGGTAGGAATTCTGTGTATGTAGGTGAAGAAAAATTGGTGAGTTGAGCCAGAAACACGACAATGCTCTGAGCACCGAGGTTCCCAGGCAGAGGCCCCAGAGGCCCCTCTTGAACCAAGTCAGATGGGTCTCCAGTCTTCTCTACTTCGCTTTTCATCTGATTCTGACATTCAGCTTCCATTTAATAATTCTTTTGAAAATCACATCCTATTGCCCTAAAAAATAGTATGAGCGTGACTGGATACAGCAATTTTGTGATACTGTCTAATCCTGATATCAGTGGATGGCACATTGGACTGTAAAAGGAAGTCAAAGGAAGACAAAGGACCCATTTCTTGAGGAAGCGTGCACACAGGGGACACACTGAGTAGGAAGATCAAGGAGGAACAAAGACTGGGCCACACAGTAAAATTCCAATTTTTGACTTGTTCTAAGAGATGGAAAGAGGCTGACAAGTTCAAAAATGTGGAGCACTGACCACAAAAAAAGTAGATTATAAAAGGAAGGAGAAGCAACTCCATTCTTTTTCACGTAAGTATAAGTACGTAGAGTTTTCTATTTTCCAAAGTGAAGCAATAAATTTTACTTTAAATGTTTTTCACCTTAGTTTGTTGTCTTACTTTTATAATTTGTGAACTTATTTTAACTATAAAAGTATTATAGTCTCATAACCAAAGAGATGGGGATAATTGTTAAAAATGAAATAATTATATAAGAATATTAGCATGTTTATATTGATAATGCTGTTTCCTAAATTCAGTGTAATGTTTTCGTGAAAACATTAAAAACTCAAATATAAACATGTGAAATATGAAAAAACCTAGTAAAACTATTTACTTAGTACACAATAATTTGAAACATTAAAAGTAAAGAGCCTGATCTCTTTCTAAACAAACAAAAAATCTTATCAAGATTAGTTACAAGGGTGCTTGCCCTCTTTTCATCACATTAACTTATGTTATGAAGTTGCCCTGGCTGGTGTGGCCCGCAAACCTAAGGGTTTCCAGTTCTGTTCTCAGTCAGGGCACATGCCTGGGCTGTGGGCCAGCTCCCCAGTAGGGGGCGCGTGAGAGGCAACCACACATTGATGTTTCTCTCCCTCTCTTTCTCCCTCCCTTTCCCTCTCTCTAAAAATAAATAAATAAATAAAAATCTTTATTTAAAAAAAAACATGTTATGAAGCAAACATCGCTTTTATGCTTTGGTGAACTATAATGCTCTTTACTTTCTTTTTTTTTTTTACTGATTCAATCTGTACTGTATTGCTTTCCACTACCATTTATTCCCTTTATATTGACCTCACCTCAGCATCACTACTTATAGATTGCTTTGGGTTGTATGGACATTTTAATGATGTTAATTCTTCCTATCCGTCAACATGGTATGTGCTTCAACTTATTTGTTTTTTCTATTTCTTTCTTCAGTGTCTTATAATTTTCCAAGTACAGATCTTTTACATCCTAAGTTAGGTTTATTCCTAAGTACTTTATTCTTTTTATAGCAAGTGTAACTGGAATTGTTATCTTAATTTCTCTTTATGTTACTTTTTCACGGACATATAAAATGCATCTCTTTCTGGATATTAATTTTGCATCCTACTGTTCTGCTGAATTCATTTATCAGTTCTAGTACTTCCTTGGTGGAATCTTTAGGGTTCTCTATACACAGTATTATGTCAACTACAAATAATGACAGTTTTACTTCTTCCTTTCCAATTTGAGTACCTTTTATTTCTCTTGTTGTCTGATGTATATGGCTAAGACTTCCAGTACTATGCTGAATAAGAGAGGTAAAAGCAACCATCCCTGTCTTGTTCATGATCTTAAGGGGAACAATTGTCCTTTTTGCCCATTAAGTATGATGCTGACAGAGGGTTGTCATATAAAGCCTTTATTATGTTTAGGTATGTTCCTTCTAATCCCACTTTGCTAAGAGTTTTGAACGTCGTAAATTGGTTCTGGATTTTAGCAAATGCTTTTTCTGTATCTGTTGATATGATTATATGATTTGTATTCTTCTAGCTATTGTTTATGTGGTGAATCACATTTATTGACTCGTGAATGTTGTGCCAAACTTGCATTCTGGGAATAAATCCTACTTGGTCATGGTGTATTATCTCTTTAATGCATTGCTGTATTTGGTTTGCTAATATTTTTTGAGGATTGTAGCATCTATGTTCATCAGGGAAATTGGCCTATAACTTTCTTTCTTTGTTGTGTCTTTATCTGGTTTTGGAATTAGGGTAATGCTGGCCTTATAAAAAGAGTTTGGGAGCCTTCCTTGCTCTTGAATTTTATAAAATAATTTGAGAAAAAAGGTGATAGTTCTTCTTGGAAAGTTTGGTAAAATTCACCTGTGCAGCCATCCAGTCCAGGGCTTTTGTTTGTTGGAAGTTTTTTGATTACTGCTTCAATTTCACTAGGGGTAATCTGTCTGTCTACTCAGAGTCTCTGATTCTTCCTGATTTGTTTTTGGAAGACTGTATGTCTAGGAATTTATCCATTTCTCCTAAGTTGTCAAGTTTGTTGGTATACAGTTGTTCAAAATATTTTCTTACAATCCTTTTGTATTTCTTTATTTGTGTTTCATTGGTGTCAGTTATTTCTCCTCTTTCTTTCTGATTTTATTTATTTGGGTCCTTTCTCTTTTTTTCTTGATGAGTCTGGTTAAAGGTCTATCAATCTTGTTTATCTTTTCAAAGAACCAGCTCTTGGATTCATTGATTTTTTGTATCATTTTTATAGGCTCTATTTCATTTATTTCTGTTCTGATCATTATTATTTCCTTTCTCCTACTCATTTTTGGCTTTTATTTCTTCTTGTCTGATTGCTGTGTCTAGGACTTCTAGTAGTATGTTGAATAAGAGAGGTGAAATGAGACATACCTGTATTGTTCCTGATCTTAAGGGGAACACTTGTAGTTTTTGCCCATTGATTATGATGCTGGCTGGTGGTTTGTCATATATAGACTTTATTATGTTTAGGTATGTTCCCTCTAATCCCACTTTGCTGGAAATTTTATTGTTCTTTTTCTAGTTCCTTTCATTGTGAAGTTAGATTATTTATTTGAGTTTTTTCTTGGGTTTTTTGGTTTGTTTGTTTGTTTGTTTATTTAGGTAAGTCTGTAATGTTATGAATTTCCCTCTTAGGATTTCTTTCCCAGTGAACACTAATTTTGGATTGTTGTGTCCTCATTTTCATTTGTTTCAAGGTATCTTTTGATTTCTTCCTTGATCTTATTTTTGACCCATTCATTGTTTAATAACATGTTATTTAGCTTCCATATCTTTGCATGCTTTTCAGTGACCTTGTGATTGATTTCTAGTTTAATATCATTGTGCTCAGGGAAGATGCTTGATATGATTTCAATATTCTTAAGCTTATAGAGACTTGTTTTGTGTCCTAATGTGTGGTCTATTCTACAAAACATTCTAGTACACTTGAAACATATGTACATTCTACTGCTTGTGGTAAAATGCTTTGAAGATATCAATTAAATCCATTTAATCTAGTGTGTTCTTTAAGGCCACTCTCTCCTTGTTGATTTACTATCTAGAAGGTCTATCTGTTGAAGTCAGTGGGGTGTTAAAATTTGCCACTATGACTGTATTGCTGTCAATTTCTCCCTTTGTGTCCATCAAGATTTGTTTCACATATTTAGGTGTCCCTATGTTTGGTGCACAGATGTTTACTAGGGTTATATCCTCCTGTTGGATTGTTCCCTTTTTCATTACATAGTGTTCTTTTTCTCTTACTATAGCCTTGGTTTTAAAGTCTATTTTTTCACATATAGGTACTGCTACCTCAGCTTTTTTTCCCTTTACATTTGCAAGAAATATCTTTTTCCATCCCTTTAGTCTGTGTGTATCTTTTGATCTGAGATGGGTCTCTAGGAGGCAGCATATATATAGGTTTTGATTTCTTATCCATTCATCTACCTATGTCTTTATTTGGAACATTTAAGCCATTTACATTTAAGGTGATTACTGATAAATATGTAGTTAGTGCCATTTTATTGTTAGACTGTTTTTCTCTTTATTTTTTCTCTCTATTTCTTCTTTTTAAAGCAAGCCCTTTAACATCTGTTGAGATACTGGTTTGGTGTTAACAAACTCCTTTAGTTTTTTCTTTTCTAGGAAGCTCCCTATTTCTCCTTCAATTTTAAATGATAGTCTTGCTGGGTAAAGAAGCCTTGGTTGTAGATCCTTGCTTTTCATCACCTTGAATATTTCACACCACTCCCTTCTGGCCTGAAATGTCTCTGTTAAGTAATCAGAAGACAGTCTAATCAGTATTCCCTTGTAGGAAACTACCTGCTTTTCTCTTGTGGCTTTTAGGATTCTTTCCTTGTTTTTAAGCCTTGTCATTTTAATTATTATGTATCTTGCTGTAGGCCTCTTTGGGTCCAGCTTGTTTGGAACTCTCTGAGCTTCCTAGACAAAATTAGGAAAGTTTTCTGTCATTATATTTTCAAATAGGTTCTCAATCTCTTGCTTTCTCTCTTCTCTTCCTGGTATTCCCATCATGTGGATATTGTTATACTACCTGTTATCCAAAATGTTTCTTAAGCTTTCCTCATTTTTATAAGTTCTTTGTGTTTTTTGCTGCTCCATCAGGGTGTTGTTTTTTTTTTACCTTGTCTTCCAAATCACTAATTTGATCCTCTGCTTCATCTAACCTACTGTTTATCCCTTTCAGTGTATTGTTTATTTCAGATATTTCATTTTTCATTTCTGACTGGTCCTTTTTTATGGTCTATGTTTCTTTTCATGCTGTTGAGTATCCTTATAATTATAACTCTGAACTTTCTACCTGATAAATTGCTTCCTTCCATTTCATCTAGTTCTTCTTCTGGAGAATTCTTTTACTCTTTCATTTGGGGTTTGATTTTGTGTCTTCCCATTTTTGGCTGTTTCTTTGTATTGTTTGCCTTAGCTATTAAACTAATCAGCTGTTGAACTAATCAAGCTGTAATCAACAGCCCTGCTTAAGCTCCACAGGGTGGGTCAGAGTAATTCCTGTGGTGGAGTTATTACTTCCCCTCAGGCTGATGCCACTTGAAGTGCAGTACTCTACCAAAGAAAGCTTGTTTCTGCAGTGTGGGGAATGACTCGGCACAGGGATCCTAGCGACTATTCCTTCAGTTCTTTCTCCAGAGCCACCAACCCCACGCTCTCCTCAAAGGTATCTAGTCCACTCCGTCCTCCCTCTGCCAGAGCCCATGGTAAGTGGCTGCAAACAAAGTTTTGTGCATTGGCCATTTAAGACTCTGCCTCTCCACCCATCTCTCCCTGGAAGACAGAAACCCTGCTGTTTTTCGTGTGGATGTTACCTGGGCCCCTTTCCCAGCTGTGGTGCTGTAGGCTGGAGAGCCCAGCTTGGGGTTTAGACCAAATACTTCTCAGGGAGAACCCCTAGCCACTGAAATAACCCTCTGAAACTTTAGCTGTGAGCAATGGAAGCCCAGCCAGTCCACTCATGCCTCCTCCACACTCTCTACCAGTCTTGTCATGGTGAAGTGGTTTCTTCTGTCTGTCCTTGGTTATAATGTTTCTCCCCAGCGAGTGTACAATTGGTTATTCAGAATGATTTCTCTACAATTCAGCTGTAATTCCAGATTAGTCCTGGGAGTAGGTCAATGTGGCTTCCACTTACTTATCTGCCATCTTGGATCTCTCTGTAATGTTCTTTTCTAAGTTTGTATCAGCTCCCAACATTTTATCCTTTTCATCTTCAATGACATTAAATATTTCTAAAAATTCCTTTAATGTGAAACTTTTTTCCAGCATCATTTCCTCTGGGACATCTTCACTCCTTATATCACCACCAGTGGCTCATATATGCCTACAAGCTCACTTTCATGATTTTCCTCCAGTTGCACATCTATATTCTGGAATATCTATAGCATCAACAGTCCCACGATCAGCTCTTTCTTCTATAATTCCATTTATATTTGATTCAAATTTCACTCCCATTATTTCCACTTTTTATTGTTTTGCTGACTATTCATTTCTCTCATCCAATTCCCTCTATTATTAATTTCTGTAAAAATATCATGTATGTTCATCATTGGAAGACAAGGAGACTACACAACTACATGCTTTGTTGCCTGTGCGTAAACTGAATAACAGATGTAAAGTGACTGGTCACTGATTACAATGTGGCTCTCTAATTTAGGAAGTGATTTCCAAACTGAAGAGCAAAAGTGAAGTTTGTATTTTACAAAATTAGTCACTATTAAAATACCATATTTACTGAAATTTGAATCACGTTTGAGGGGGACAGATGTTATATAACTAAATCATGATAACTAAAATGACTTCAGTGGACTTTGTTTCTTTAATCTGTATTTTCCTTGAAGAATCTAGTAGTGTGTACCACATTCAAGAAAAACAGAGATGAGAAAGGCAAAGTTTCTCACTTCAAGTTTAATGGGCACCAAAGGATTACATGTTCTGTAATCTGAGGACATAATGTTCAAAAGTGATATAAAAGGTCATAGATGAGTGAAATTACCTTTGGTCAAGAGATCAAAAAAGAAATAAAGATAATAAATTTAATGGAATGGAAGACAAATGTTTTCAAGGTTTTTCCACTGGCTGCTTGGCTTTCCACCAAAAGGGTAAAAGAAAGTTAGTTGTTTTTTTTTTATTCCCCTAATGTTAGTTGTCTTGCTACTATAAATGATGTTATGGTGAATAACTTTGTAATTAGAATAACTTTAAAGTGGAATGAGTAGACAAAATGGTATCAAATTTTAAGGCTATAGGTACATACTGTTGCCCTGAAAGTATTTGTCCTCAATTCCATTAGCATGTTTTGATCTCTGTTTTGATCCCTCAACCAAGGGTAATTTCACTTACCTATGAAATTATTTTTTATCATGTTTGTAACTTATGTTCATTTGGTTATATTATTCTATGAATAAAAGTGTCAAAACAACACCTACAAAACATAGGGACCCATTTTTCTGTAGAGCCAAAGCTAAGAAAATAGCAAGTATTGATATTGCTTCCTGAATGTGAAGATTAATAGTTGTCACAGAGAACAAGTGTCTTCTCAAGAATTGTTTTCTGAGCTTTCTAGGATGATAACCCATATGGAACAATTACCACATTGGTGAAATATTTAACAGCTCAAGAACATTCTGTAATTTGAGAGCTTTAAAAAATTCTTTGTGGCACTTCAAAGAACAGAAAACGCAATGTTGTCAACTTGTGTTTACCATGTCCCTTCTACCATCAAGTTGGGTTCCACATGCTAACAGTGAGGGTTGCAGGGAGGAGTCAGGGTACAGATGGGGCAAGGGTGAATTTTATTTGTGTTTGAATTTTTATCCACATTGACATCTCATAATGCCTCCAAAGCCATTCCTAAATAGTGAGTGATTTTAAAAATGCCAATTAAATTGGCACAATTTATAAGTTGGGACAGAAAAAAAATTTTAAACTGTTATAATTATACATAAAAGCATTTACAATTCTACCTAGGTATAAAAAGTCTAAAGGAGAAATATTTTCAAGAGAATTTTTTAAAATACTGTCAACTGAATAAAATATGCTTTATTTGCTGCTAGTCCAAGAATTTGTTTGCATTCCTGGTGACAACTTCCAGAGGACTACAATTCCCAGCAACTCTTGAGACTTTTTAGTTTCGAATTCCTTTATAAGAACTATAATCCAAATATTTTAAGTATCAGACAATACAAAAACCTAGCCATTACATTTTCAGTTTCATGTAGCCTAGATCAATCAAAATAAATGAATTAAACCCTGAACATCAACCGAATTAATGTTTATTGGTTATCTAAAACATCAAAATAAAATTAAATAATACTACCAGTTTCACATCCACTTTTTAGATCAGTTTTGCTCATCTGTGTTGACTTTTGTTTATTACTTGTATTTACTTGTCCATTTATTAGTTAATTAAGATGTATAGATATATACATTCTCTTCTTAGAATTTCCTGCTTAAAATATAAAAAATTCATTTTCTTTTGATTAATATAGTCATTCTAAAATGTGGTAATGCTCTTACTTCTTTTTGTAATATGTTAATTAGTGACTAAAATAAAGTTGTATTTATATAGTCATTATATGTACCAGGCACTTAGAAAATTTGGTTTGTCTCTTTAAAAAAATAGCAGCATTGATTAAATGAACACTTATTCATTAAAGATGGTGTCTGACAATCATTTAACACATCACTCTGCTTCTTGACTCTTTGCATTTGCTACTTTACACTAAATTCTAACTTTAATATCCAATGCCATCAAAATTCTCCCCCCAATACCTGAGCAACTAAGATGCTGCCTTACTCTCCAGAGCCCTCATCCTGAGGGATCATTGGTCAGCAAACAGGAGGCAGCATGTGTCCCTACAGATGTATAATTCAAACCAAGAAATAGAAAAGTCTGGCAGAAAATTCACAAAATGACACCTCCATAGATCTCTGAAAACTCTTGGTAGTTTGTCGTCACTGTTTTAGTCACAGAAATGCTGCCACCTTCAGGAAGAAATGTGGGAATCTGTAACTACATTCTCAAGTGGAGACCCTTATATCCAAACTCTCAATTTCCCTGTCTTTAAACATAGTTGTGAAGTGTCCTGTTATTTTTCTACATGACTAAATATTAGTAATCTATTTCTGTATACTTTTTTGTCTTATTAGTCTTTTTTCCAAATAGACATCGATAAGTTGCTCAAAAATAATCATTACAAGAGAATTCACTATTGTCAATCAAATAAAAACTACCTCTATAAGAACAGGCATTTTCAGGTATTAAATTATAAGATGCATAAAAATCAAGTTCCAAAATATTTTCTGTGCTCAAATAATAAAATATATATTCATTATTTGAATATATATATTCAAATATACATTGTATAGAAAGAGAGTGAATGATGTGTATATATGTGTGTATATATATACAAACCTCAGTTGCTATATATATGTACACATGTGTGTACATATATAAAATCTAGATACATAGCTTAAAAAGTAATTTTGATAATAATTTATACAGTTTATAAGAAAAATATTTCTTTAAATGTATTAAATTGAGTCTTCTGAAATAGAAGCATTTCCCCCCTTTACATTTAGTTTCTCCTACACTTATGGGTTGACATAAAAATTAAAAGCAGTTCTGTGGCAGCTTTCTGATGTTTGAGTATTTCTGTTTACATAAAAAATTTTCCTCTCCCCTTCCTGCTATTTTTTCCCTTACAAGTTCAGCTCTTTTTTTAAATAATCTGCTCCTGATCTAATTCTGTTTCCCTTTTGCTTATTCTTCCCCTATCTTCTTTCCCATCATCCTCCACTTTTCGTTGGTTTATCTTTCCTTCATTTAGAAAGTCTATTGTAAGTGGCCAATTTCTTTTATGCCCTATAAGCAATGTATAAAATTCCCTCTTGTAACTAGGCAGTGTGGAGTGTGGTTGCTTGTCACTATGTATACACATAACACAAACATTTGTATGGAAGAAAACAGGTTTTTATTAACAGGTTTCCCAATGTGGGGAGTGGGGTCTGGGAGCATTGCTGCTCTGTACCCTTACATAGAACCTCCCTTGCTCCCAAAAAGATTGCACACCAAAACCACGTCCAGAAGCTCCCCATCATCGCTTATCTTTCCTTTGGAACTTAAGCCTGCCACACAAACAGCTCTCCATCCTGTCTGGGGTATGCATCTGTGGGTTTTCAGAGTGCCCTTGTCTTGCAGCAGCTTGCTTCTCTCTCTCTCTCTCTGGCAGATCACTGGCAGGGATGTCCAACCTTTTGGCATCTGTGGGCCACACTGGAAGAAGAGTTGTCTTGAGCCACATATTAAACTTAAGTAAATTTATGATTTTGTATTGGGCCACATTCATAGCCATCCTGGGCCACGTGGGGCCTGCTGGATGCAGGCCGGATACTGGGTCATGCAGGGGAAGCTCTGCTGGCAGTAGCCTCCAAGTACAGCTCTTGGGGTGTGAGAGTGGAGGCCCGTTCAGGACCGCGTGTCTTGTGGACCTGGCATCTCAGAGGCTGGAGCCCTGCAAGGCACACATCCCAGTGTGTGACCCTGCCTCCAGGGAGCAAGCTTCCAATCATGTGGGGCCTGAGCCCTCAGCGTTCCCCGTGGATGCTGCTCCCACTGGTGGATCTGCAACAACAACAGAAACTACCATAACCGAGCTGGTACTGGAGGAACTCTCAGACAGCAAGCAGTCGTGTCCCCCACCACACCAGAGCCATCACTGGCCATGGGCAGGCAGCACCTGCGGCGGCTTCCTATCTGGGGAAGGGGCATGGGCCTCCCGTGTGGGTGAAGGGCTCATCGCCTGTCGGCCGACCATAATCACAAGTCTCTTCCACTCCGCTCCTCCTGAAGCCCTCTGCTCTCCCTCCGGCCCCAGGCAGGTCCTGGAGAGCTCATGGAAGTAAGGCCTGGTGGTTCAGGGGCCTCAGTCCCCAGCCGCTGACCACTGAGCCACAGAAGGAGAGGGGGAAAGTGAGTGGTAGTGTTTCCAGGTGTTCCACTTTGAAAGACGCCCCATAATCCTCCACACAGAGGAAGCACAGTAGGTCCTGCCCAATCCCCTCACTATCTCCAGGTCAGCGCTCCGAGTCAGCCCTCTGCGCTTCAATTTCGCTGAGTCATGCACGTGTTCTCTAGTTGCTGGGCTGGGAGAGCAGGCACAGTCTCCTGCGCTTTTGCTCTGTTCCCCAGTTCTAGGGGGGTGGTCCGCCTCGTACTGTTACACTCTCTCTGCTTTATCTTTATTCAGAATCCATTTCTTCTTATCAGACAATGCCAACAAGCATTTTTCAAAACCATGGTGTTTTTTAAGTGCAATTACTTCGAAATACAAATATTTGGCAAAACACTAATTACACAGCCCAGTTGAAAAGGACATAAAACCTACTTTTATCCTCTAAAGTAATTTGATACTTACAAATATGACAGTTCCCCTCAGATTAATTTACAAATTGTATAAATTAAAATCTCTGTGTGATATGAACAAATGAATGGAACACAGACCATAGTAGAGAAAAAATTTAGCTTCTGTTCAAGTTATTATTCTTTAAAAGTAGGGAAGATTGTTTAATAAATGATGAGAGAACAGTTGGTTAACTATTTTTTAAAAAATAAAATTTAATCTTCAACCTCATAAATACATCAAAATAAAGCCCAAATAGAGTAAATGATTTTTAAAAATAAAGGTCTATTTAAGGTCTATTCACATGTCTATTTAAAAGCACATGTAAATATCCATTGGATTATACTATAGATAAATGAAAACAATAAAGAAAAAGGTTAATATGTGGGTTAACATAAAAATTAAAAGCTTCTCTGTTTAAAACATCATAAATAAAATTAAAAGTGTAATGGTAACTCAGAAAGATAATTTTCAACATTAATGGAAGGTAAAGGTTTAATACTTATATCTGAAGATAAACTACAAATAATAAGAAAACATAAATAACTATACAGTAAATAATGAGCAAAGGTTATAGACAATTCCAAAGAAATATTCTTGTTCAATATATACTTTTTATGTTCAATCTCATTAGCAATAAAAAATGCAAATTAATCATGTGAGTTTTTGCCTCTAAAACCAATTAATATATTTGTTTCTTTTTTGGTTTGTTTGTTTATTTAGATTTTTAGAGAGAGGGGAAAGAAAATAGAAAGAGGGAGAGAAACATTGATGTGGGAGAGAAACATCCACGGGCTGCCTCCTGTGCACCCACAACCAGGACCATGCCCTCAACCCACGCATGTGCCCTGACCATTCAGGATTGAACTGCAACCTTTCGGTTTGTGGGATGATGTCGAACCAACTAAGCCACACAGGCCAGGGATCAACAAATATTTCTAAAGTTATTAATACCTCATTTCAGAAAAGGTGTTGCAAAATGGCACTTACAGTCTTCTTGGATGACAATTCAACAATATATATGTAAAGTCTTATGATCTCATCCTTAAACCCAGCAATTCCTTAGAACACAGTCTTGTATGTTCAAGGGAAACAATCAAGATGTAAAAGAAATTTTTATATACAAGAATAATCAAGTGGGGATTGGTAAAATAAATAATAGCACATACAAGTAATGAAACACTATTCAGTTATTTATTCAGTTTCAAAAATAATTACATTAGAAAGTGCTCAAGGATTTATAAAGCGATTAAAATGTGTTACTAAACTAATTGTAATAAACTATTATAGAATAATTATAATACATATTTATATACACGAAGAAGAGACTAACAGCAAATTGTTAATAGATTTTTTTCTGAGTGGTAAGACCATTAATTTCTTTTTTAAAGAGTCTTTTGCTGTACTTTAATTATCTCAATAATGTAACATTTCAATCAGGAAAACAGTTGTTTTCATACTAATTTATTTTTAAATCAAGTATACTAATGGTAAAGCAGAGGTACCATATATAACATACATTTCCACATATAATTCCTTTTTCAATTCCCATAGAATGTACAACACTAAGAACAAACTCCCATATAAAGTATGGATTTGGTAATGGTGTACCAAAGTACATCCATCAATTGTAACAAATGTCCTACTCTGGTGCAGGATGTCAATATTGGGGGAAGCTGTGCATGTGTGTGGCAGGAGATATATGGCAACTCTCTGTACTTTCTGCTCAATTTTTCTGTGAAACTAAAACTTCTCTAAAAAATAAAGTAAAAAAAAAAAAAAGATTCCCAGAATACCCCCAAATTGCCCACAAAGTGGATTGGGTACTATATAATACAGAAATTTAAAAACAATACTGTTTACTGTAGAGGCCTTTGAAATATGCTGAATGGGTGTGTAATAAGTTTTTTGTTCATATAATGATCATAACATTAAAAAATAATATTTTTTCATTTATCCCCATAGACAGAAAGTGGTTATAATAGTTTCGTGCAATAGAAATATGGGATGTATATATACAGTAACTGTAAATTCTCAGGGAGTCACAATAAAAAAAATACTGAAAGGAAATAAGTAAAATAATATTTAATAATAGATTTTATTTAATCCAATATATTCATATATTATTACAACATGTACTAGTATTAAAATTGAAATATTTTATCCTTTTTATTGTATTAACTCATTGAAATTTGTTGTGAATTTTACATTTGCAGCACAACTCAATTTATTTGCCAAATTTTCAGTGGAAATATTTGATCAGTATTGAGATTTTATAAAATCTACTCTAGAAAAAGTAAATTTATATATGCAAGTTTTCCCCAACATAATTAATTTTCCTATCACTGAATTTGTTTTAAAATTTAAATTTATGTAAATTAAAGTGAAATAAAATTAAAAATTAAATTCCTCAGTTGTACTAGCTACATTTCATGTGTGGCTAGAAGTTAACTTATTAGGCTACCTTATCTCTTCTTCTGGAATATACTACTTTACAGGGAATAGGCCTGAACACATCCATACTTAACAAGTTCACATCTAATTATTAATCATGTTAAATGAATGCAGCTGTGGATCCTTACCTACTTTTTGGTCACTGTTTAACACCAAATCACGTGTGAGATGAGTCTTCTCAGCAAATTCCTCTACAAAAAGAGAATATCCCATGCTGAAAACGAAGTATTGCTCCCAGCAATAAATTGCAGGCACAATTTCACTTCCTTTCACAGGGTTTAGGAATAATTTTGTCACTAAACAATTTCTAATAGTAAAGGCTGAGGGAGTGAACAGTGTAAAATAGAAGACTTTTGCTATTTATAGTAGATTTGTGACTGCCTAGGCAACAGAACTTCCTCACATATTTAAAAAGTCTTGCATGACCCAAAGGAGTGGAACTAATGAACTGTCCAAAGCTCAGCTGTGCTTTTCAGTTTGTCCATACAAATTGGACAAGCCCTTTACTGTCTGAGGCAATTCCTTTGGTGGTGCTAGTGACTGCGCTGTTTTAAATGCATCACCAACTGGACTTGAATCCTTGCATGGTGGTTATGTGAAGTTGTGTTCCGATGACTAGTAATGGATCAGCTAAAACAGAACATGCATATGAGCATAATTGATGATGCTAACTATTTGGAAAAAGTATATTCTGACAAATGCTCCATTTTGAATTCTTCTGAATAAATATATTTTCCTCAAACCATCATCCTCACTTACCAACATAAGTAAAAAGCAAAACTAAGATGTGTGATGTACATGAACCACTCATTTCAGGATGTCAGTCAGCAAACTTCATTTGTTGCCAAAGGAGTGGGAGATGGGAAAAATAAAAAAATAAAATAACTTTTTAAACACTTTTAAAAGAAAACCTAGTCATGGCTCCACATTCAGCATGTTTTGGTCAATATCCACTTTTAGGTTTGTGACTCTAGGATGCAAAAGTAGGGGGAAAAGCTTTACATGTACTGAGTGCCAGCCACCTCAGCAGTTAGGCCCCATCGATATAAATGACACAGAGCTTAGTCAGGAGATTAGATTTATAGGCAGAATACCTCTCAAGGGTTCTGTGAGGTTAAAGCTGTTTTCATGATCATTTTAAAATGTCATTTATCTTCTTCATTGCATTTCTGTTTTCAATGATCATGCTTAGAACTGTGTGGTTGCCTCAGCACAGATCAAGGCTGGCAGCCCACTGTAGTCACTGTATTTTTTTTAAGATTTTGTTTAATTAGAGAGAGGAGAAGGCGAAAGAGAGGGAGAAAAACATCAATGTGCAAAAGAAACCTCTGTATCTCATATACCCCCTCTAGTGACCTGACCCACAACCCAGGCATGTACCCTGGCAGGAATCAAACCAGCAACCCTTTGCTTTGCAACCCAGTGCTCAATCAACTGATCCACAGCAGCCAGGGCAGTCAAAATGTTCTTAACCACCACACACTTACACTAAAAAAAAGAAGCAGGAGGAGGAGGAGGGGGAGGAGGCAGAGGATAGAAGAGGAGGAAGCAGGGGTGGGAGGAGGAGAGAAGAAGAGGGAGGGGGAGGAGGAGAAGAAGAGGAAAAAGAAGAAAAAAGTCACTTTCACTGATGAATATCTTTGATTTTTTTTTTTTTTGCCCTGGGTGGTGTGGCTCAGTGGATTGAGCACCAGACTGTGAAGCAAAGGGTCACTGGTTTGCTTCCCCTCCAGGGCACATGCCTGGGTTGCAGGCCATGTCCCCAGCTGGGGCATGTGAGAGGCAAATCACACATTGATGTTTCTCTCCCTCTCTTTCTTCCTCCTTTTCCCTCTCTCTAAAAATAAATAAATAAACCTTTTTTTTAAAAGAATATCTTTGACATTCTTTTTAGTAGTTTATGGGATGAAATGAGATGGATAAAGTATTTCTGCTACTTACAATGGCTGTTTTGAGAGAAAGCACAGGTGCAACTGAGTTTCAAGTGGAACTAGCCACTTTTTTCAGACAATAGCATTTTTATTTAAAAGAACATCTGACAGACAAACTATGGTTATTCAGACTTAAGTAGTTGGCAAATATTTTCTCAGAAATAAACAATGTGAGGCTGCCACTTCAAGGAAAACAACCAATGGTATTTTTTGCCAGTAATAAAATTTGAACTTCCAAGCAAAAATTAGCATTTTGGAAAAATTGTATCCTAATATGTAAAATTTTTTCCAGAGGAAATCAATGATAAAATTAATGAATATGATATTTTTGATATTTTATAATGAAATCACTCAACATTTAGAAGATCTGCGTAATTCAGTGAACCAATAGTTTCCAAATGAACAGTGAATAACATTACAAATCACTCATGGGTAGAAGTCCATCGTTTAGACCAATGGATTTTAATGTAACAGTATATTTATACAAATTTAGTTCCACATTGCAGCTAACTTTTTAAAAATTACCACTTGAAGAATTTTGGAGTAATATCAAAGAATATTCATAATTACCTGGAAAAGCTATTAAAATACTTCTCCCCTTTTCAACCATATATTTCTTTGCAATCAGATTTTCTTAATCTGCAGGCTACACAATGTAACACAATAGATGGAATGCAGAAGCAAATGTGAGACTCCAACAACTTAGAGTCAGCTAGATATTAAACCCAAATAGGCATTAAATAGATTTACAAAATGTAAAACATTTTCCTCAATTTATTTTCTTTTGGAAAACATCATTATTTTTATTAAAAATGTCACTTATGTTAATATGTAATGAACATATCATTATAAATTAAGTAACAGATGAATACTTTAAACATCTCTTCAATTTTCATTGCCAATACAATGAGTATCAATAAATGAAATTCACATAAATCTACGTTAAAAAAGTTTTTAGGGTCCTGATACCAAAATATTTGAGAATTGCTAGACTAGAGAAAACGGAGCACTCAGGAGAAGTTTGTGAAACTCCCCTGGGACCAACTATTGTATAACCTCCAAACATACCCTTTCCCTTCAGTCCTGTAAGGCTCCAAATGCACTGTGCTAATTACTTAAATATCACCAATTTACACTTAGTGCTCTTCCCATAACAGTGTATTGTAACTGTGGAAATGCAACATATATTCCCCCAGATGCAGCAAACTCATATGATCAGGGATCTATTAAGTGGCAGAATTAATAACTATAATAACTATACGTAGAACAACTAACTGGATTATAAGAGCTTTGATGATGTATCAGTGGTTCCTTTTCATGTCCAAAGTCTCCTTTTTAACATTTATTATTATTTACACACCTCCATGGACTTCATATATACGGCCTAGCAAACAAACAACATTGATTAAGTAACAGTTCATTAATTTTCCTATTTTAGATTAACCATACAGCTCCGCATCCATGTAATGCCAGGCAAAGCAAAAACAATGCAATTTTAATTCCTTGCAGGGGTGTACAACCTTTTGGCATCTCTGGGCCACATTGGAAGAAGAAGAGTTGTCTTGGGCCACACATTAAATACACTGAAACACGTAATCACAAAAACATCTCATAATGTTTAAAGTAAATTTACAGTTTTGTGTTGGGTCTCACTCACAGCCATCCTGAGCTGCATGCAGCCCACTGGCTGCAGGTTGGACACCCCTGAATCATGCAATTTCTATATAGATACCTACAATTTTAAAATAGGCTGTAGAATCCTCTCTATCCATTATTACTTCCACAAATCATTTGGGGTACAGAAACTTGAAGTTGAAATCATTTGTGCATATAAGGTGTCTTTTTTAAATTTAGTTTCCAGGCTTAAAAAGGCTTTCTTAAAAAAAAATTATCAATAGTTGTTATAGAATATTATGTTAGTTTCAGGTGTACAATAAAGTGCTGTAACATTTACATACCTTACAATGTCTCAAATGTGATAGCAGTGGGTTTGACCATTTGTGCTTAGCCACCAGACACCTCAGAGATCAGGGTTTGCATTCTTTACAGGGATACACTACAGTTTAAGGTTTGAAGTAAGATAGTGTGTAAACACCTGGGCTCCAGAATGAAAAATGGCTATTTCCTGTTAATAGCTGTGTAAACTTAAGCAAGCAGCTTAAACTCTTTGAACCTCAGATTCCTTATATGTGAAATGGAGCTGATGTCATCTGCCTTGTATAGCCACTGTCTGGCACCCAAAATGATGGCTGTCATTATTAAGCAAATAAACCCAGTTGTGCCACAACACGATATGTTGTTTTAAAGGTTAAAACCCACTGATATTTTATGTTATTGCCCATCGGTGTTTCTATGAAAAGAAACCTTTTGTGGTTGGTCCCTGGTGCGATTTTTGCCACCTTTAGACCTTGAAACAGACATATCTCAATGCTCGGTGTGCAACTGCTTAATACACTTACATGGATTTAAAGTAAAGAGCACTGGTCCTTGGCACACTTAAAATTACCCAAGTCTATCTTTAGGCACAGAGAACTGTGTTCTCAGAACCCACGGGGAGCTAGTCCCCTAGTTCAGCAGCTGTAGGACTGACTATCCACAGAAGCAGCTGGGTCCCTGGTTTCTCTTAGGATTATGAACCCAATTTTGAAATCCACCACCTGGATTTATTTACTTTCTTTCCCCTACCTGGACCACAAGTCAGTTCTTTCCTTCTCTTCTTGATTCCTGCTCATCCCTCTCAAATACAAATTTAATATATTCCCACAAATTTTATAGTTCTTTACTTAGCATTCATCATTATATTGGGAAGATCCTATATTCTTACATCATGATATGGACTTTTCACATAGTGACATTTCTGTCAAGCGTGCTATTAAAATTTTTCCCATCCTCAGCAGTTGGGGCTGAATTTCTAGAATTTGTCATGATGTTTGAAAAAAAATTTTAAGGAGATATTTAATTGTAACAAAATTAAAAGTTTAGTGTCGTATTATAGTAGATTATATCAATAAGAGCTTGTAATTCTTCCCTGCCTTCCAAAGGCATTTCAGGAATTAATCAGGGTTTTTAATTGGGTATAAGATTTATAGAGTAAGGGCACAACTTTGTTACTATTATGTGCAATACTTTTTCATGAAAAAGTATTCTATCACTTTTTAAAGCTATTTAGAGGTGACTGTACTAGCCAGTCTCTAAATTTTCACATTTTTCTTTTCTCCAAAAAATATACGCATTCACAAATGCATTTTTAATTGTGGTGTGGGGGGTGGGGGGAGTGCCCAGTGCTGAGGAAATACAAGCTTTGGAGAAGCTACATAATACCTCTCCGGCAGTTCTGAAAAATCGAGTGCTGGGACTACCAAGTGAGGTAGGTTTTCAGTAAAAGTCGGCAGCGGGCAAATCTCTAGTTTGAACCAATCCGAGCTGAGATAGCTCCGCGCGGTGCAGACAGACCCTCCCGTGTTGCAGATACACACCCTGGCCGAACTGGCCAAGTCCTCCCAGCTGCCCTTCCTAGGTGCCTTGGAATGCTGACCGGAGTAATCTAAGGACTCGATGGATCAGCAGTAGTTACCAACTTCTAATGAGAGAAGCTCTTTTAAAATTAAAAATTTAGCAGACATCCCCCCACCACCACCGTTACTCAGACAGATTGTGGTACTCGTACTTTTAATTCTTTATTCATCGAGAAAACTTAAAAACCAATCAGAGGCGTCAATAGATTTTGTAATGCTTTCGAATGCCGGCATATTAATCAGAGTATTTGCATACATCTTAATTTTTTTAATGCTGTACGCTCGCCAAGTTTACAGGCATTGCTTGGTGTACAGATGGCTTTCCCCACCCCATGGGCAGGTAAGCCCGCAGGCGCCCAGGGACCGAGGCCCGATGCCCCGAGCTGCTGCGGTGAACGAAGAAACGGTAGCTCCGCCTGGTACCCCAAGCATTCAGTAGAGCCGGATTCCCAGGGACAGGTCGCTCTTCCTGCACGTCGCCCGGGCTTCGTAGGGCATCTGCTGCCCCCTATCGGTGGTGAGGTGAACAAAAACCCGAGCCCGTTTGTAATCAACTGGAAGGGGCCTCTTGAATAAAATATTATGTATATGTATACTCCACGACTACGCAGTAGCGTGTCGACTCCCAGGGAGCCTGTTTTCTGCAGAGACCCGCTTCCGACTGCCTCCTTCTAATGCAAGTGTTCGAAAGTGAAGGAGAGGATGTTGGATTGTGAAGAGGAACCTGACGCTGGCTCAGTGAACGCCGGGAAAGGGCGGAACGGAGGGACGGGTCCAGGATACCTCCAGGTTCAGTTTCTGTTTTCCACCCTCCTGTTCACCAATCCGCCTCATTTGCCCGCGGTTGGGATGGGGACATTCATTAGAGCACTGCGTGGTGCTTTCCCAAGCTCCTGAAGTATCCATCCCCTCACATTACACCTTGCTTCGAGTCCAGTGACTTCGCTGCAGAGGTGACAAAGACCACCCTCCCTGAGAAGCCGCTTCAGCTGTGTCCAGGATGGCCTCCCAGCTGCATGTTACTTCCTCCGATCCCTTTGGGGGGATAAGGATATGCTTCAGAAAAGTGAATCCGGAGAAGGAAGCCGAGGGACACGCTGGACTACCACTGACCCCTGTACATGTGAAATTTTATTAGGACTAAACGTGTAAAATTTGTCTCCACTTGCACATAGCCGAGACCACTAGCAGGCTGGGAACCTGTGTTATTGTCTACGGAGATATTTGTAATTTTATTTTTTTCTCCTACCCACTGCGTTCCAACCCTCCCTCCTCTCTCTCTCTCTCTCTCTCTCTCTCACACACACACACACACACACACACACACACTGCAGTATCCTAACTTGTTCACTCTTGTCTATAATTGCCTTGGCTCTTAGTCGAATGCAGGTGAGCAGGGGAAGGGAGGGAGGGAAAAGGGGAGAATCGTCTTCCACTCTACACTTTCAGCGGGAAGACAGCCCCGAGAGAGTCACAGTACTGGTCCCAATCAGCCGGTGGAGCAGGAGATCCGAGATCCAGTGGGTCTCCTTCAAGGTCCCGCCCGTCCGTCCTAAGGGTCTGGCCCTCCAGTGTCTCTGCGAATCTGGGAAACGAAGGCGGCTCCACTGGCTTCGTTCTCCCTCCCGGCTCGCCAAGGAGTCAGCCACCAGCCTTGGCCCCACCGAGTCCCAGCTCCCGAGTGGCCGCAGGTGCTGAGTGGCTCACCCCTTGCGGCCGCAAAACTAGCCAAACCCTCCCAGCGTCCTGCTCCGAGAGGGCCTCCGGTGTGTGGCGGGGCCCCTTCGCCGGAGAGCTCGCCACTCCTGCAGGCGGTGGGTTCGACGCGCAAGAGGGCAGGCGGAAGGCGCAGCGCGGCCACGGTCACTGCTGCCGCCGGGTCTGGGCGGAAGCCCGGGCTCTGGGAGGAGGGGATGCCGCGCCCAGCGGAGGCCCAAGGGCTCCGGACCCCCAGTCAGTGCAGGAGCTGATCCCAGACAGCCGTTGCAGAAGCCAAGCAAGGATAGTCCCTGGTCAGTTTCAGCCCCGTACACGGGCGTGGTGGGGCGAGGCCAGAGCCCACGCGTGTCCATCTGGCTGTGCATCTTTCAGTTGCACACACTGAGTCCACGTCAGGCGCGCAGGCCCCAGCTCGGAGCTGGCCATTTCCCCGTTTGCCTCCTCCAGGACCCAGAGAGGCCAACCGGAGCCCCCCAACCCCGCCTCGGCAAGCCCTGACTTCCCGGATGGGGCCCTGCTTTTCTTCCAGGACAATCAGGGCTCCTCCCCTCCTGAGCGATCTTTCTAGGAGGCCACCTCCAGAGATTCCGAGGCGATTTCCTCTCTGCTGGTAGTAAACTGCTAACTCCTCTCCCTGAAAACAGGGAGAATCACACGCTGAAAATTTGGAGAGGGACCACCCACCACCACCGCCGCCACAGAAAAAACACAGTTCAGTGTGCATAGAACGTTTCGATCAGTGGGTTAATGGGAGACAGAAGCTCACTGTCTATTATTGATAGCCCTGATTTTCAAGTTTTAAAGTTACATTGTTTTCTTTTCTGCTTGGTCAACAACAAGGAAAGTGGAATATTGCTTTTCTTTGTGATTCAAAAATCAATTGCGGTGACAGTGACTGAGAATTTGACGGCATCTTGTGAGATGAAATGGAGAGGCACACCTAGGTGAGAGTCATTGTATTACATAGTGGCAGGCAGGATCCGGCCGACGAAGTCCCCGAAACTCATTTCCTGCTGTTCTCAGCCACTCTAGCGGGACTTTTTTTTTTTTATCATTTAATTATTTTTTAAATTATCATGAGGTTCTCGTGAGTCTAAGAGTAAGCATAGGGGGAAGATTGAGCACAACACTTAAAACACTTTCCTCAAGCTATCTGTACCTTTCTTGGGGAAGTAATTCCTGAGCTAAAAAAGAATTTAAGATCTGAAAACAAAAGAAAAAGTCGTTAAATGAAAACCTTCAGCTATACTTCCTTTATTCAACAGATATTTATGAAGCACCCACGCCTACATCAAACACACACACACCCCATATGTACTCCGTGGGCTACACAAATGATAACATAATATCTGTTGAATGCTTAGCATGAGACAGGCAATATACTTGTTTTAAAAGCATTATATCATTTTACCCTTCCAGAGACGATATGAAGTAAATAGATATTGTTATTGTTATCTCTGATTTACAATTGAGAAAAATGAAATATTGCAGGCTTGAAAAAACTAGTTTGAGGTCACAGTGTTAGTAAGTGGCATGGCAGAGGTGACACCCAGACAGTAACGCAGTCTGCAGGCTCAACCACCACTCCATATTCTCCAGTCACATCTGGGAATCTGTACACTTTGGAACCACCTAAGGTGAGTCTGGTGCAAAGAAGAACTTGAGAAGCATTGATATAATCACACTTTCTCTTTTTCCTGGTCAGAAAACAAACCCAAAGAAGCGATTTGTCCAAAGATACACAGTTAATTAATTGCAGAATGAGTCCAAAAAGCCACCTCCTGATTCCTTGCCCAGTGTCCTTTCTACCATCCAAACCACATCAGCTCACTCCAGGAGGAGACAAAGAATGGAAATAATTCAACAAATACAGTAACAGTACAGTCGAGTCTTGATTATCGTTAGCTTCCCCTTCTAATTTCTTGCCTTCTGGATATTTGACTGTTGTACCTTTTCTGCCAGAGGGAGAGAGAAACCAAATGAAGCTCAGTCGTTTTGTTTCTGATAACTGGTAAGTCCCTAAAATAAGAACTGCAGATGATCCCTGGAGCTCCGTCCATTCTCTATTCTGCTAGCAACTCCCATGGCTAAAGCGAAGGCTTGACATGAGGGAAAAGGCAAAATGGATGCTCTACCTAATGCTACCACTCTTCCACTCCTCTTCCTCCTTGTACCCATGCCACCCCACTGCTGATATCTGAGAAACAGGAAATAGGAGAGGAGATAAATGGAGTATAATGAATTATTCTGAAACAATTTCTACTGTTGTTCTAGAGAACAGAAGGACTATAGTACAAAAAACTCCTAGGCCACTGTTCTTCCATCAGCCTCCAGCACTGAGCACGATGGTCACACATTGCCATTAAACAAGTAGACTTAGCCTGCTTGTAACTCCCTGGCTTCCACTCTTTCTTTTGATCTTTTCCTTCTTAATCTACACTTGAGCTTCCTAGGGGTATTGGGAAGCTGCGTAAGAACCATTTGGAATGCTGCCTTTCCTCAACCATTCTGACCAAATTATTTCCTCACTGAAAAGCATTTGCGGATTCCCATCAACTGTGTGGAATAAAATGTGAAACATTAAAGTGGCAAACAAAATATTACATGATCAGCACCTGACTACTACTCAGGGCCCACAGCACTGCCTCTCATTGAAACCTCAGGCAATATTAAACTAGCTGTAATCACCTGAACATATAATACTGTCCCCTGCCTTTGTGTGCCTGCATTACGTCCATCCTTTCCCTGGAATTGCTTCTCCCCTTGTCCTCTTGGTAAGTGCCTATTTATTGCCCCAGACCCTGCTCAAGGAGCACCACACCTGTGAAACCTTCCCTGATCTTTTGCTACATTCCTCCCAAGGTAATAATCCCTTGCTTATGTAGGAGGACACTTCCATTCCTTATACATTCTCTGTCACGGCTCTCAGTCTGTGTAATGTTGTTCCCTCCTCAGCATTCTCTTCTTTTAGACTGAAGCTCCTTGGGAATCTATCTATATAAACCTTGTTTAGAATATCATAAAAGTTAGAGAACATAGGATTAACTTACTTTAAGTAGATGTATATTTTGAAATAATATGTTCAGTATGTTTAAAGCGATAGGTTCATTTGTTACATAGTACAGAATGTCCAAAAAAATCTGGAAATAAGAAAGCAGTGTATTGTACTTTTATTTAGATTACCTCGTTACTTTAAATTTAGAGGTACTTAACCTAGAAAGATTTCTGGAGGTTAAAGAAAAACATACTGAGCATATTTATTTCAACGTGCACCTAAAATACTGTTTAAATATAAGTATATCCTATTACCTGAATTTCAGACCTGAATTACCTCGTAGTCCCAGTACCAAACACGATGTCCAGTGCCGGACACATAATAAGCATCTGTTGAATTGTTTTACACTGAACAGAGCACCCACCTTAAACATCCAATGGCCCAGGGTCTTCCACTTCTAGCTCGTCACAGTTCCAACCTCTGTCTTTCCTTTTGGTGAGCTCTTACCAGCTTCGGTCACTTTGCCAGTCACACTCCTCTATTTGCTCTCTCTTCCAGTTAGAACTAATGATTTTGGTTAAACTATGATTACTTGCACGCTTTTCACATTGATTAGGGAAGTGAGTCTCCCAATTTTTCCCCACTGATTATAAGTTATTGAGCGGTAGAGAGAGTTAATGGAGCAGTAGGACAGATAAGGCCTCCAAATCAGCGAGTGGGTCAGTCATTCTTTTATTCAACAAATATTTCCCCAGCACATGCTACATGTCAGCCTCTGGGCCAGACAAGGGCCTCCCACACCTGTAGAGGAGCCAACATGTCAAATTGCAATTGTTGCCAAATTCCCTGTTGCTAGAAGCCTGCTTACCAGTGGGCAAGAACCTTGTGTGCCTTCTGCAACCATGAAGGTGTGCCAAAACCAGCCACTTAAAGTAAGTAAGAGCTTTGTGTGGATAATTTTTTCATATCAGCTTAACTCTTTGGTGAATAAGAAACTTTGTGTACACATATGCTAAGTTGAGTATCTTTATGCAAAATTCAAAAAATAATCGAGATATTTAATATCACTTTTAGAGCACATGCACACACACACACATACCCACGGCCTACATTCCTGAAAAATGGCTTCACATTAATATACTGGGCTCAAGTGATAAGAGATCTGCATGTCTAGAAGATTCACTTAGCATTTAATAATACCATGTCTACCTTATATGTTTGACTATTTAAGTATATTAGTAATGTCCTTATACTCAGATAGCTAATTCAGATACCTAATGAAGTAGAAAGTCTGGGATAATAGTAGGTATAGTTGAATATACTTCTGACACCATTAAAGTACACCTTGTATATCACTAGGGAGGAGAATTGAGAACTTTAGATTCTTTAGTCCTGAGGAAAATAATTTGAAATATGGCAAAATATGAGGAATCAATTAAGTCTATATTTCCAAAGAGTGATTATATTCTCTAAAGGAAAAAAACCCCACACATTTTGGGAATTCTTGGCTCAAGAAACATTTCTTAGATTACAGATTAAAGATATTGGGGGCAAGTCTCAGTGCCCTCTAATAAGGAGCATTGTTAGAAGCGTAGTTTTTATGTTGTCTTTCTCAGTGACACTCCGGTCATGTCTCAATTTGTGAAGCAACCAAAAATATCCAGTCAGTTATCTGAGTAATTTAGGTCACCATATAAACAACCTTTGAATTGTCTCAGCAGTATCACCACTACAATCACATTGCCTTAATTTAAGGTAGGAGAGGCAAGAATATATTGCAAATACCTGGAGTCAAATTCTGATCCCCCCCCCCTTTATTAGCTATGTGGCTTCTGCCATGCTCAGCTTCTTTCCTTCTTTGGTTAATACCTGTGTGAAACAGGTGTATCTTGCCTGCCCTCTCTGCCATCAGACACGCATCGTGAGAATGAAATATAGTACTGGAAATGAAGACTACATGTTGAACTGCAGAGCAGCTCAAATCCATATTTCTGATGTAGGTCATATGATTTTCAATTAAGAAAAATACTCCTTGAAATGAATTAAAGAAATATCCAAATTGATTCTTGGAGTCACTCACAGAATAGCATTCATTGTCTGAATTAGATCCCAAGAAACCACATTCTAAAATATTTGTTCGTTTTGTTTTGTTTTGTATTTGATCAGTACAATGAGCTCTGACACTACAGCAGCTACCAAACAAACTAGTGAAGAAAAAGAATTAATGCTATAACAAAAAGTATCATTGACTTCTCTTGTCATTTTACATAATTTATATTACTAGAGTTCACTGGGTTCATTACAAGCATCTATGCTGACAGCTTTGAACAAAACATTTATGAATTCTGTAGCCATCTATTTAATTTTAATGTGTGTGTTTATATGCAAGGCAGGTAAAAAAATCAAGAAACAAAAAAGTTATTTTCTGTTGTAGATCCTCACATTTGATTATGAAACCATTTCTTTTCTAAGCAAAAAGATGCTACAAATTCATAATGCTAAACTAGTGCTGCTCAGTCTGGAAGGAGAAGAAATATATTAATAAAAATAGCTGTATAGGAATTAAGCAGCAAGTAGCATCATAACTCAAAACAACACCTATGTCTTCCAGTTAAGCTTCCTTAAATAAGACATGTTTGCCTCATTTCCCATGCCTCCCTTTCTCTAGTAGTAATTAATGATTATAATGTATATCATTGTCACAATAATTGCATTAACACGCCCCCTTTCATCCTACCTACAGAAAACAGAGAAAACAACATTGCAAAATAAAAATAGAAAATGAATGCCTAACTCAATTTTTTTTGTTTATTTTGAATAAGGGAAAATTTGAACATCACTGCCCTAAGTAAATTATACAAGAATTGTATGTATAGTTAAGTTCCTTACATCTTTTAAATCCTATGAGGTTATAACCATCCTGAGTGACTTACTGAACTGAACTCATTTCTAACAGGTAAAGAGACCAGGTTCGAGACAATTCTGGATATCTCTGTGTTGAGGAGAGCAGTGATTGGCAACTGCCATCTCTTTGCAAGTATGAAGTGATGATCTCTGGAGGTTCTTTTGGAAAGGCCGAGAACTGAGTAATATTCTGTTGCACAGTTGCAAAGGTGTCCAGGGGCTTACAGATGAGTATCTGTATGTGTGGGCATGTTAAAGAGACTCCTCAGAGGCTAATGTTCAAAAACACTGGAAAACACCCACTAGAATTATTAATGCCTCTTCAGTTTTATGATTGTATTTTCCTGATTAACTCAGTAAATCACACTGTTCTTAAGTGGCCAGAATAAAAAATAGGCCATGTCTACACAAAAGTATAGATGATTAAAAAAAAGGGTTTCATGATACTGTCAATTAATGAATTTCATGAGGAGCATCAATCTAAATATCACAAGAAAAAAAAAATGATGAGTAGGAAGACCCTCCAAATATCTCCACAGCTACAGTTCATTTTTAACTTTCTTCTATCTCCAATCTTCCTTGAAGATCAGAGGACCTTAGTTCTTGCTTTTCTTTAGTTTGTTTCTCAACGTTATTTGAGAGAGATGGTTTACTAACGAGAGTTCTATAGCCACCATGTTATATGGAATTCAGCATTGTGACCAGAGTCTGCAGTAGACAGGACACTGTGCCTGGTTGCAGTGCCTTGGACTTCTCTCTGAACCCTCGGTTGTAAATCTGTACAATATGTCTTCTTAAAAAAATGAATAGGCATTTATTAAGCACTTATTTACAGTAGGGATGCTCTAGACATTGGGACTATATGTTAAAAAATAGACCAAATATATAATCCTCTGTATAACAAAGGATAAGTTTGAAATTTCTAAAGATAAACATGGGGAAGTAAGAGTGAAGTTTAATGCAGTTATTGAGTTTGGGCTCAGAATATCTATTTCAGTTTTCTTCTAGTGTGACTTCCCTTTCCTGTGGAGAGCAAAAGCTAAAACAAAAATTTCTCCAACTCCTCTGCAGCTGGTAATCCAAGTTTTATCAGGTTCCACACCAGATGAGATCACACAAGACCTGAAATTTGAACTGAGATAAATAGGATCTTGGGCATGTATTTTATCAGTGTGGATTGTAGCAAATGTGGCATGGTTTGGGAGCCAAACTCTGTCTCTGGGGTTTGCTGAATTAGCAGAAATAACTTCTTAATAGTAGAGAAGGTAGCATGGTGTGAGACCCTGAAGCCTTAATAGCAGCTGCTTAATTTTTCACATAAGGTTTTCTGACTGGAGCATAGTGATGTTGCTCTGGAACCAGGAACCATAGCTAACTAAGCAGCTTACACTGAGACAATCCTATATTAATATACATAATAAGGGAGGCCTCCTGATTTGACACGCAGTTTCCCGATCGTAGCAGAAACAGCTCCTTTGGCAGCCTGGTTCTGCAGAATAGATGTGAGAATAGATTCTGAGATCTTATGCTACAGATTTTTATTCGACCATCTTAATAATTCTGTTAAGTCATCTGACATGCTGTAATAAATCCTTTCATTCTGATTGTCTAGAGTGGAATCTGTTCTCTGCATCAGAATATTGACCAATACAAAACTCCAGGGAGAATATACAGAGAGACAAGATAAGTGGATAGTTTTTAAAGCTATTTTTAAAAGTAAATCAAGCAATTGAGTTAAATAATAATTGACCCAATAATAGGTGTCCCATTGTGATTTCTCTCTTTTTTACTCCCAGTTATTGTCCACTCCCTTCTCTGAATTCCTTCTCTGTTGCCTTGGCACTCAGAGGGAAGGTCAGGGTAGACTGTACATTCAGCTATAACATCTGTGAGGAAATGTTCTTTCAAATACAGTGTCATATTTCTAATTTGCATTGTTAGAGTTCTCCTCAGTATGGTGCAATTATCTGAATTCAAACCAAGTTCATTTTTTCCACTTTATTCTCAAGTTCTACATTTCCTTGCTTTTTTCTTTTACTTAAAAATATCCTTACTGCTAAACTTCCTTTTTGTTCTTATTTCTTTTTCTTCCTTTAGAAAAATTGCATTTAAGAATGTATTCAATATATGCAAACTAAAAAAAAGTTCGTCCACTTCACCCACACTTCACCCTTCACCTTTTAGAACCACAAATCTGTTCTCCATATCTATGAACTTGTTTATTTTTGTTGTTCATTTGTTTAGATTCCATATGTAAGAGAGATAATATGGTATTTATGTATCCCTGTCTGACTTACTTAGCAAGTGCCTTCAAGGTCCACCCATGTTGTGCAAACAGCAAGATTTTACTTTTTTTCATGACTGAATAATGTTCCATGTGTGTTTACATATACACATATGTACAATTTCTTAATTTATCCATTGATGAAATATACATATCGCAATTTTTATTCATTCATCTACCAATAGACACTAGAGGTTATAAATGCATACAGTGTATGTTTTAGTATATAAGCTTCCAAATAACATGCAAGATTTATATTTTACTAGATCTATATTAAAGTTCTAGAACAGGGCTATAATTAACCAGCTGCTCTGTTTTTGGAGATTTTTCTATAGCACATTAATTGTCAGTCAAATTTAATGTGGTAAAACTTTGGGGGAAGTTAAAACATTAGTAAATATTTGACATTTTTTCTAATTATGAATTCATTTAACAACTCCTAAGCATCCACTGTACTAGGCACTCTGCCCCTGCAGTTACAGCAGGTGTTATGGGCTGAATTGTGTTCCCCCGTAATCCATATGCTGAAGCCCTAACCCCAAATGCAATGGTGCTTTCAAAAAGTAATTCGGTTAGATAAACTAACAGGGAGGGCCCTCATGATCAGTTTAGTGACTTTATGAAAAGAGACACCAGAGAGCTCACTCGCTTGCTTGCTCTCTGCCCACCGATACCTGTACAAAAAAGTTACGCGAGCACACAAATGAGATGCCAACTGCCTACAAGCCAAGAGAGGAGGCCTCAGAATGAATCTAGCTTGAGGAACCTTGACCTCAGAATTTCAGCCTCCATAACTGCGAGAAATAAATTTATGTTGTCTAAGCCACCCCACCTATAGTACTTTGTTATGGCAGCCTGAGCAGACTAAGACAGCAAGGAACAACACTGACAAATAACACAGAAGCAAAACTACAATGTGTCATCAGGTGGTTATAAGCACTGTGGACAAAAATAAAACAGAGAAGGGCAATGTGGTGGGCGTTATAATTTGTTAAGGGAGACTTCACTGAGAAGGTGACCTTCAACTAATAACTTGAAGAAAGCAAAGAACCAGCTGTTTGCAGCATGGGGAAGAATAGGCCAAGCTGGGAGAGATGGCGGGAGAGATAGTGAGTGCCAAGGCTCTGAAGCAAGAGTATGCACGGCCCGGGGCGGGTGGGGGCAGAGCAGGGAGGTGAGTGCGGCTGGAGTAGATGGAGACAGAAGTAGGAGATGGGGCCAGAGGGAAGGAGTGGGCCATATGTACTAGAAACACAGGACCTTGAGGTCATTACAAGGGCTTGGCCTTTATTCCAAGTAAGCTATGAGTATCCTGAGTAGAGACATGACATGAGCTCTCTTATGTTTTGTTAAGGAGCACTATTGAAAAGGAGCACTATTCCTGCAGTATTGAAAGTAACTAGAATGGGCCCGGGTGGAAGCAGAGAGAGAGGAGCTACTGTAGTGGTCAAGGTGAGAGACGATGGTGGAAAGAGGCAGTGGTCAAGGTAGCGGTAAGTGGCATATGTGTTTTGAAGGCAGAGCTGTCAGTGTTTGCTGATGGCCTAGATGCAGGGTAGCAAAGAGAGGAGTTAAAAAAAACAACCCAGGGCTCAGTTGCCTGAGCAACTGAAATATATGGTTGCCATTGCCTGAATTGGGGGAGACTGTATGAAGGGCAAGTTTGGAGGGGAAAAAATGAGATAGTTTAAGTTTAAAATACCACTTATGTATGTAAGTTAGAGATATTAGATAGGCAACTGGATATACAAGTCTTGGGGTTCAGAGGAAGTGTTTTGGCTTGAGCTGGATGTATAAATTTAGGCATTCACCTAAAGCCCTATTAATGGGTGCAAGGGCAATATTCAAAATATTTAACAACCGGTATGGTAATAGTAGTAACCAATCAGAAGGTGCTGGAGCACAGCTGTAAAGGGTCAGGTGTTAACATTTTAGAAACTAGGCCATGAGTAGGTGTGAGGGTCCCAAAGTGGGGCCGGGGTTGTGGGTGGGAGAGGGCACTGGAGAGTTTGAGAGCAGCTCTTTACTAGCTCGATGGAAGCATCTCAACATTTCATCAAGCAGTATTTAGTGTGCAAGAGTGGGAATATAGCCTTGAAGGAGTGTAGAAAAGGAGAAGGAGGAAGAATAAAGGGAGGTCCATGCATGCCCCAGGCAGTCCAATACTTAGAGGTCAGGAAGAAGAGGTGGACAGCGGCCGAGACTCAGGAGGAAGAGCCAGTGTGGCAGGAGGAACACCAGGAAGGTGTGGTGTCCAGGAAGAACAGTGAGTATATGGTCCAGCTCTCCTGGGACAGTACAGGTCGGTGTCTGTGTCAGCATAATAGCAGCAGTGTCCATCTTTCACTCCCAAAACTGTCTTTATTCTAATGATAAATTTTGTGGTCTCCCTACAAAAAAGCCAAGTGAAGGCAGTAGTTTAGCTGGGAGGAAATGAAAGGAGGACTGAGAGCAGTGTGGATTTAGTGCCAAGGGAGCCACTCAGACTGCTATGAAAGCATTTTCAATGGTGCAACAGGCAGGAAAAGCAGTTTCAATGGTGCAATAGGCGGGAAAACCAGGCGCAGAGGTGAATGGGAGGAAGGAGGTTGGTAAGAGTAAGCAGAGTCAAATCTCTAAAAGTTTTGCTGTTTAAAAAGAAAAAAGAAGCAAAAAAAGTGATGGAGAGTGAGTGGTTAGAAGGGAAGCTGAGTCAAGACGAGATTTAGGATATGCTACAGACTGAATATTTGTGTCTGCCACAAATTCATATGTTGAAACATAATCTGCCACCGAGGTGAGGCATTTGGTAGGTGACTAGGTCACCAGAGTGGAGCACTCATGAATAAGATTAGTGACCTTATAAATAAGACCCCAGAGAGCAAGAGCAAGAGCTCTCTTGCCCCTTCCACCATGTGAATTCTGATGAGAAGTCACTGCCAGTGAGGAAGCCTGCTGATCAGACACGGAATCTACTGGGGCCGTGATCTTGGGCTTCCAGCCTCCAAAACTGGGAAAAACAAACATTCATTGATTATAAGCCACTCAGTTTATGGTATTTTTGTTGTAGCAGCCCCACAAAAAAACTTAGGGAAGATGGAGAAAACTGCAGTATGTTTGCTAATGGGATGGCCTAAAAGAAAGGGGAAACTAATGCTATAGATAAAAAATAACAGCAATGCTGCCAGGGCTGCGTTATGATTGACCTAGGGCCCTAGGTTCTGTCACCTTCGTGGGCCCTATGTACCTATATCTATCTCTCTCTCTCTCTATCATCTATCTATAAATTCTTATGCATATATATAACAGCTATGTGGTATAAGAACATTAGCATTATATATTAACACATTTCCTTTGACCTAAAGTTCATATTTTTCTTGTGATTGTAAAGGGAATTAAACCTTCCCATGGACACCTAAAAGTAATGAGGGCCCTCGGCACTGGGCCTGCTGTACCCTATAGATCCAAGGCCCTGGATGTGGCTATGTAGGTGTGCAAGGGGCAGGGGACAAGGTCAGTGCACAACAGAGGCCTCAGATAGAAACCCTAGTTGTCCACCCACAGGACCAGAAAGGAAGGCCTAGGACAGGGGTACAGGTGGTGGGTGTGGACAGTGGAGGGAGTTTGTGCAGCATGGATATATTGGGTTTCTTTTCCCTGATTGTTTCTTTTTCTCAATGAAATAGTGAGCATAGTCATAAGCTAAGGGATGGTATAGGAGGTATGAAGTTTTGAAGAAAGGAAAAAGTATGAAACAGCCACCAAGGAGTGTGGGAGAGTGAATGGACCAGGGAACATGTAGTAGGATTGTAAGGTAGCACTAAAAGCCCCGCTGAGGCTAGGTGAGGGATTTAAAATGAGACCAGGCAGCGCAAGTTGTGTGGTTTATCTCCAACCATGTTCAATTAAAACCAGCAGGGATGATTTTACCAAGTAATATGCCAGAGTGAGAGACAGCCGACAGTTAAGGTGTATGCAAGAGTGATTGTAACAACAGACCACGCAATTTAAGCTGGGTAAGAGTGGAAGTGGGGATATGAGGGGACTGAGGACACTGAAATGACAGGAGGCTTGATTATAAATCCTGGTGGGTCAAAATTGCTGGAGTTAACTTCTAAATAAAGTGAATTAGAAAGGTGGGCAACAATGGTTGAGAAGGGATGCTTGAAGTAGAGATTATGGAGGGACATGCAGTTATTAATGAGGCCTACATGTAACTTATGATTATTTGTTATGCAAAATTCAAGTAATACCCCACAACCTCATACACTCTCCAAATGTAACCACTATTAAGAATTTGATGTGCATCAAATGTATATCATACACACACAGAACACACACACTGCTTCAGTGTTGTTTTATTTATGGGTTTTTTTTGCATTAAGTGAAATGTGATATTATTGTATTCCTTGTTTTTTCACTTAACAATATATTCTGGAATTTTCATGATTGTTTGCATAGATCTATCTCATTTTTAAGTATATTTTATTGATTATGCTATTGCAGTTTTCCCAATTTTTCTCCCTTTATCACCCTTCACCCTGTATCCCCCAACCCTCCAGCATCCCTGCCTTAGTTCATGTCCATGGGTTGTTCATGTAAGTTTTTTGAGCTCTCTGATTTCCTATACCATTTTTTACCTCTCCCCATCTATTTTATGCATACCAACTATGCTTCTTCTTCCCTGTACCTTTCCCCCTCTGTTTTTCCCTTCCTCCTCCCCACTAAAAACCCTCCATGTGATGTCCATTTCTCTGATTTTGTTCCTGTTCAAGTTGTTTGCTTAGTTTTTATTTTCATTGTTTTTCTTTTAGGTTCATTTGTTGATAGTTGTGAGTTTGTTTGTTGTCATTTTATTCCTTATAGTTTTGATCTTCTTTTTCTTAGATAAGTCCCTTGAACATTTCATATAATAAGGGCTTGGTGATGATGAACTCCTTTAACTTGACCTTATCTGAGAAGCACTTTATCTGCCCTTCCATTCTAAATGAAAGCTTTGCTGGATGGAGTAATCTTGGATGTAGGTCCTTGCCTTTCATGACTTTGAATATTTCTTTCCAGCCCCTTCTTGCCTGCAAGGTTTCTGTTGAGAAATCAGCTGGTAGTTTTATGGGAACTCCTTTGTAGATAACTGTCTCCTTTTCTCTTGCTGTTTTCAGGATTCTCTCTTTATCTTTAATCTTGGGTAACTTAATTTATGGTGTGTCTTGGTGTGTTTCTCTTTGAGTTCAACTTCTTTGGGACTCTCTGGGCTTCCTGGACTTCCTGGAAGTCTATTTCCTTCACCAGATTGGGGAAGTTTTCCTTCATTATTTGTTCAAATAAGTTTTCGATTTCTTGCTATTGTTCTCCTTCTGGAACCCCTATAGTTCAGATATTGGAATGTTTCAGGTTTCCCAGAGATTCCTAAGTCTCTCTTCACTTTTCTGAATTCTTGTTTCTTCATTCTGTTCTGGTTGGATGTTTATTTCTTTCTTTTGTTCCAAATCGTTGCTTTGAGTCCTGACTTCCTTCCTGTCACTGTTGGTTCCCTGAATATTTTGCTTTATTTCATTTTGAGTATCTTTCATTTGTTTTTTTTTTTTTTCATTTTTCAACCAAGGTCAATCAGTTCTATGAGCATTTTGATGACCGGGGCTTTAAATTCTCCATCAGATAGGTTGGCTATGTCTTCACCGCTTAGTTCTCTTTCTGAAGTTTTGCTCTGTTCTTTCATTTGGGCCATATTTCTTTGTCTTGGCGCAGCTGATAGGTTATAAGGGGGCGGGGCAACCCTACTTGCTGCCTGTTGGGGAGGGGCCAAAGGGAGAACAAGGCCTGCTCCTCTCTAGCCCACTTTCCAACCAACTCTCCTGTGAGACTGGGAGTGTCTCCCACCACAGCGACCGCGGTAGTCCTCAGTCAGCTCTGACTCTCAGTTTTTCCTTCAGCCAGCCCGCCTGCGCGGTCCACCGCCTCTCTGTGGTTCTTAGCGATCTGGTTGGTCTGGTTGACTTTTTCTTTAACTCCTTGGTTGTTGGAGTTCCATGCAGTTTACTATCCTGGCAGTTCTGGTTGTTTATTGATTTTAGATTGTTTGTTATCCTCTTTTTGGTTGTGCAAGGAAGCGAAGGGTTTCTACTTATGCCTCCATCTTGGCCTGAACTCTGATACATCTCATTTTTTAGTGACTCTTTTTATTTTTAGCTAAATGAACTTCCAATTGAACTGTTTACTGGAATATTCTAGAGACATTTCGTATTTTCAATGATGGAAGAACACGAAACTAATGAAGTCAGGGTTCCTCACTTTCACAGGTCCCTACCAGAGGGTCAGCAACATGTTCATGTGGCCATAGGTTTTGTAAAATTGGCAAGACTAAGCTACTTCAAAAGCAATTGGTTAAGACCAGCCTTTTTCCAAATTTCTTCCATACCACTTGCGCTGCTTTGGATGGTGTTGTAGAGGCTGTGAGCATTCAAATAATTATTCACTTCCAACTGGACTCACTTCTAAATAAATATGCATTTTCATACCCAATTTTAAATTCTTTTTCTTAAAGACACCTTTTATGATTGAAAAAGCTTTAGGTCCTACAAAGCCTGGTTCTGCCCTTACAGGTTTAGCAATTCTCTTTAACCAGCTTACCTCCTCAGTGATGTGTAGGTTCCTGGCTACTTCCTGCTGCTCCAGACATATGTTGCTGAATCAAAAAAGTTCTCTCCCTCCCCCCTTACACCCTTCCAGGACCTTTCTCCCTCTTCTTCTCCCTTTCTGAAACCTAACACTGAGATGGCCAGAGGACTTTCAGTTTCCTGATCAAGTTATTGACCCTCAGACTGCTCTTAGGTAATTATGAAAATGTGCAAATAACACAGATAGTCTCAAATGCTCTAATTTAGGGGTATTTATTTCTGTCCTTGTTGCCTTAATCTCTGGATCAAAGCTGATAATCATTAACTGAAATTTTTACAAATACAAGATAATTTAGGGATCCAGTCCTTTCCTCTCATTTTATAGCTTTCAGAGCGAAGGCACAGAACAGGACCAGTGGTTGTTAACAATTCTGCAGTGAAGACTAATCACCTGTTAAGTAAGTCCCGGTCCTGTGTGAAGTGTGAGGTGAGAAGATCAAGTGAGGCAGGTCCCAGCTCAGAGACAGAAAACTGTTAACCACATAGCCTTATAAAATTCAAGCACATTCTCCCTTGCTAACAGACACTAATGACTGTAATAAATTAAGGAGGGTTTATTTAGGCAATAAACAATTACAGTTGGCAACAGGGTGTAAACTTGATCCCTTAATTAATGTATTGACCAACAGGTCTTTCCAAGTTAAGAACCCTGATCCTAATTCAGCCATAGTATCCATGTTCTTTTTTTTTTTATCTCCTAGGACTAAACCATACTCAATATTCAAATAATAGTTGCACAGAGCAAGGTATTAGAAAAACAGAGACTCAAAATAAACTGAAGTTCAGCCACACTTTCCTTTAGAGTGATGGTATTCTAACTTACCTCACAGTATTACAAAGATTAACAAGATTATGCCTATAAGTATTCTAAGCACTTTGGATTTAAAAACTGCAGTTGGCTGGCAGCAACATTTTCTTTAAGTCTAGTTTGTGTGGTAATAAGATATGACTTTAAAGTAAGGAGACTAATCTTGGACAAGCATATTCCATCAAGTCTCATTCATCCAAACCTGCTTTGTCCTGCCATGTGGTAACCATGAGAGACTCTGTGCATATTTTGATGAGGCTGCCATTTCTGGACTCCTGTTTAGGAACTGTTTTGGAGCCAGCTTCTGAGACATAGGAGAAAAACAGCCTCCTTATGGTCTGGGAAACCATGGAAATACACCAAGGTCTTTAAAACCATCAACAACTCATTTGGCAGGTAACTCAGTACCCTGCAAAGACCAAGTTCTATATGTCTAGCAAAGAAACAATTGTATAAGAAGACAAACAGCTGGTAAAAATTCCTATGGAGTTGTTTCAAGGCTCATCAAAAGCATGTTCAAGCACATCTGTGCTTGTGACTTTCTCCTGGAAGACAGGAAGGAGAACTGGATGAGTATGAAAAGTCAGATATCAAGTGTTCAGTGACTTGACAGGTCATATGCTGGCTAGCAATTTTACTAAGAGTGAACATCTGTGTAGTATATAATTATTTAGACATTTTTATGTACATTGGTTCACTTTATCTTCACAACAAACTTAAGATATCACAATCATAAATGGTGCTATCATCTTTATTTTACTTCTGTAAAAATTCAAGCTCAGAAAGTTAAGAGACCAACCCAAGATGATACAATTCATGAGATGGACCTCAGACCCACCTATGGTAACTTCTCACCCTGAGTTCTTTCAACACTATAACTAATGTTTTCTAAAGTATGTTATGAAGAATTCCAGACCACCAATATAGTCTATAAAGTGATTCTTTTCTTTAATTCCTACAAGTTCTGTGACATTGCTCCCTTCAACAACTGGAGCCTAAAAAAATGAGTGAAACCCAATTCACCTCCTCTTGACTGTGGGGGTGGATTTATTGACTCACTGGTAGATTCAATGGTGTGTGACTTCTGAGACTAGGTCATAAAAGACATTACAGCTTTCTCCTTGCTCTCTCATAGATCGATCACCCACCCCCGGTGAAGCCAGCTGCCAAGTCAAGCTGCCCTATGGAAAGGTCCACCTGGTGAGGAACCGAGGCCTCCTCCCACAGCCATGGGAGTGAGCCATCTTGACAGCACATCTTTCAGGCCTGATCAAGCCTCCACACGACTGCAGCCTCAGCCAACATCTTTACTGCAACCTGAGAGGGACTCAACCCAGAACTACATAGCCAAGCCGCTTCCTAACTCCTGGTTTTCAGAAATTGTATAAGATAGTAAATGTTTGTTGCCTTAAGTCCTTAAATTTTGGGTAACTTGTTATTCAGCAATAGATAACTAATATAATCCTCAAACACAGTTTTCTTTGATCAGTTAAGTTTGGGAAATCCTCTTAAACCCTCTTAAGGATTCATAAAGTCTGTTAGTATATAAGTTTTTTACAAAGTCCTGCAGCCAAAAAAAAAAAAAAAAACCCTGTTTTTATTTTTTTATAATACAGTTCCAAGTCCCTTTTAACAAAATATATTTTAGCCCAGGGTAACTGATTTGGGGTACGTTTTTAAAAATCCTCACTCAAATATATGTTTATTGATTTGAGAAAGAGAGAGAAACATTGATCAGTGGCCTCCCACGTATGTTCAGACCAGAGATCAAACCCACAGCCTAGGTATGTGCTCCGACTGTGAATCGAACCCACAACCTTTTGGTGGATAAGATGATGCTCCAGCCAGCTGAGCACCCAGCCAGGGCTAGTTAGGGACACTGTGAACAGTAATGGGATAGGTCACTAGTAATTTCAGCTAGTTGTAAATTTCACAGTGAGCATTCAGACAAATCTCCAAAACTATGCTACAAATCCAGTACATGGTGGGGCCTCTGGACATTCTACAAAGAAATGGCTGGGATTCTTCCAGAATGTCAATATCATAAAAGAGAAAAGTATTTGGGAATTGTTGTAGGTTATAGGAAACTAAAAAGACATGTCAGCAAAATGCAATCCTTGATTCTTTATTGGATTTTGAGTCATAAAAAAGAAAGAAACAGTTATAAAAGATATCATTGAGATAATGTGGGAAATTTAAATTATGAACTATATGTTAGGTAATAGTGTTGTATTAACATTAAATTATCCAAGTATAAGAATTATACTGTGGTTATGTAGGAAAATATCCTTTCTCTTAAGTAATACATACTGAAATTGGTAGGGCTAAAGTATAAAAATATCTTTACTTTTCAAATAATTCAGAAAAAAGGGGTGTGCGTATCTGTGTGTCCATGTAGGGGAAGAGTGCATAGAGGTACAGGGCACATGCCGGGAGAGAAATATCTAGGCCTCTAGTCCTCGGGCTGGAAAAACAACAAACGATAAGACGTCAAGGCCCTCATCTTCACTGCGGAGTTTCTGACTCTCTGCTCAGAGCCAGCCCTGAAGCACTGGTGAAGGAAGCCAAAGCTTGTTCTGGGCTCTTTCCATGACTGGATCCTCCTCAGCCTTCCAGTTACAGCGTAAATATTTCTTCATGACCATCCTATCTGAAAAGGTTCTTCTCAGTTATTCTCTATCAGAAAGCACTCTGTAAATCTCATAACACTTCCTTGGTTTCTAAATTTCGAACATAGCTATTCTATACATCTTTATTCCCTATCTTGTCCTACTAGACTGTATGTTCTCTGAGGACACGAAAATGCCTCTTCCACTTCCCACTCTCCTTCCAGTGTCTCACCCAAAGCCTGGTCAATAATAAGTACTAATAGTATTTTTAGAGTTAATTAATGTCCTTTTCACTTTTTCTTTGCTACTGCCTGGTAATCCCAGGCTACTTCTCACATTCACTAGGTGACTAGTTCCTTTATACTACCAGGTGGAAACACATAGACACACACACACACACAAACACACACACGTATCAGAGACTCGTATTATATGATGATCACTTGTTTTCACAACTAGATTCTTCCCTAGAGGTTAGCTGAGTGTTTAGCCATAATAGATAGTATGCTGGTTGAATAGTATCCCTTGGGAATTCATGTTTACCTGGACCTCGGAATGCTACTTAATTTGGAAATAGGCTATTTGCAGATACAATTAGTTAAGTTGAAAATAAAGTCATACTGGATTATGGTGTGCCCAAATGCAATGTCTGGTGTCCTTATTAGAAGAGAAAACAGAAACAAGCAGACAAAGACACAGAAGGAAGAATGCCACATGACGATGAGGACAGTGCTGGATATACAGCACGAAGAACACCGAGGATTCCTGGCAACCACCAGAAGCTGACAAGAAGCAAGGCAAGATTCTCCACTAGGGCTTTCGGTGAGAGTATGGCTCTGCTGACACCCTGATTTTAGATTTTTAGCCTCCAGAACTGAGAGGAAATACATTTCTCTTATTCTAAGCCACCTGGTTTGTGGTAATTTGTTATGGCAGCTTAGGAAATGAAAACAGATGGTTTGTACTGATAGTTGTAAAACTGAACTACTGTGCTCAGATACACCCTTCCCAGGTAAGCCTCCAGTCTAGGCCTATAAACCTACCATAATAGCTGGCCCTATGAGTCAACTGCACAGAAACTGACCACAGTGGAAAGAGTTTTGATAAAAAGTCCCAGACTACTAACATGTTAAATAGGGTTTGATGGTTTATTTGATGTCCTTTTCAGAATTTTTGCATTTTAATAGGGTACTTAGTTATTCAATATTCATGGATCCCTTTTCTCACAAGAGTTTACTGAGTGCACACTGTGTCAGGCATTGGTAGAGGCCAGCCAGAGAACTCATTGAGGACACAGAAACAGCTTTCTCTGAATGTTTCAAAGCACACCCTAGAGATCTTCACCTACTATTCAATGAACTCGCAGAACTTATTGGATATTCTGCCTGGGGAATCCAACAACATGTATATCTTCTATTAAAGAAGGATATACTCCATCTGGAAAAGTTATTCTCTGTGTGAGCACAGTCTGGGGAGATATAAATAAAGAGGGAGGAGGAGGAAAAGTCACCAGTCACATAACCAGTCAGGCAGGGTTAGGCTAATCAGTGCTGGAGAACCTCAGAAGGCATTCTGTCCCAGCTTTGCTCCGGGCTCTCTGGCCTCCTGTGTCCCACCTCCTTTAAATGCCCTTCTTCCTCTGTCCATTCTGCAGATGTTTACGTTCTTCACCATTTTGTCCTGGGCCGTCTTCTCATCTCATTCCACATACTCTCCCGGGATCTTTGCGTCCAGTTCCATGAGTCTCAATTACCATGCAACCTCTATTTTAAATCAGAACTTCTTCCTAAGTCACATGTTATTAAATTCAACTGCTTACTAAAAAGATCCCCCTGGATGTTCCACAGATATCTCAAATTCAACGTTTCTGAAAACCCAACCAAATCTTCTGTCACTGTCAACCATGTTGCTAAGTGAGAAACTTCAGTGTAATGAGCAATGTTTATCATTGTACTTCTTTTATTTGTTCCGAATTTAGTTTTTTTGACCTTCAAGGGCAACCTAAGTTCTAGTTCTTTCTAATTTGGTGAATACATACATTTTTGTCTACCCTTTCAATGATCTATCATTTCTCTTTGCACAGTATAATCCTATTTCCAAGGGCTTTAATAATTACCTAGGTCTTCTCCCACTCTTTTGCAAAAGTCTAGGAATAACTTAAATGTCTAGCAATGTGTCGTGATCTGGTTACCCAAATCACGACACATTGATTAGGTCAAGTATGAAAAATCATGTTTTAGATGAGTGTTTAATAATCTAATAAATGCTTATTATCTAATATTATAAAAAGCAGGTTTTAAAACTATACAAAGCATGGTGATAACTTTTGTTTAAAAAAAAAGCATGATGTCAGTAGCCAAATAAATATTGCAGACTAAACAACACATCACTTTGCTCATTCTTGAAAGCAAACTAAAACGACAATTCCACAAAGGAAATAAAGAGGATGATACAAGAGTGACTACAGGTGGCAATCTGAGAAATGAGGTCAGTGAAGACGTCTCTGAGAGGGCAGCATGAGGCCTATTGTCAAACAGGATGAGAATGGGCCGTCTGTGTGAAGAGCGGGAAAGAGAGAACAATTCCAGGTCCAGAGAGCAGGTGCAAGGCCTGACCAGGGTTTGGAAAGGGCTTTCTGTGTTTGAGAAATGAAGACCAGGAGAAGCCTTTGGTGGATTTTAAGGTGGAAAGGGATGTGATCTGATTTACATTTTCAAGTCCCACTGTGGTAAGGAAGGCTGTTGGAGCACGGCAAGAATGGCAGCAGGCGACCCACGAGGAAGGCATTCCTGTGGTCCAAGTGAGAACTGATGAAGTTTTGCACCAGGGGGTGGCTACTGAGATGGAGAAATCTGAGATAGATTTAGGTGGTATAATTTGATGATACATTGAAATGGATGATGTTTATATTTAAATATATTCTGGTGGTATATCCTGTTTGGTCAATAGGACTTGGATTTGGATGTTGAAATAAGAAAATCATGAATGTTTTTAGCCAAAGCAATATGGTGAAGACTGTGCCATTTAGTGGGATAATATTTGTATATTTAGTATATCTATTATGGTTGAGTATAAATGAGGTGCCCTTAGGTAGGGGCAAAGAAGTACTTAAAAATTACATCACTCACTCTTATGTCTAGATGTATAGCCTACAAATTACCTGCAATTTTCTAGTTCAGAGAAGAGTTATCTGAAAGGAAATTACTTATGTAAATAACTAAGTAGCCATGGTTTTAAAAGGAGAGTGTAACAATAACTTAAAAAATCTGTTTTAATACAATCTGCCTCACTACTTCATAAAGAGAACCAGTCTTTGGAAGGTGATAGACCATATTGCAAAAGCAGCTTAGGCATTCTGCAGCGAAGGGCCCACCCAACTCGTTGACCTTTGCTCCCTGGGACTCAAAGTTAAGTAGACTTAGAAGGGTGGATAGAATGGTCCTGCCCAAAGCTCAGGAGCTGAAAATGTCAAGGAGGCCCCTGAAATAGCCTTAAGGAAAGGACAAGTAGAGGGTGGTATCCTGGCTACACTTGTGGAATGATCTCCACACTGTGTGAATAAGGTCAGACCTGATGACATAGTGAAGTGACACATGGAAGCTTTTGTTGTGATGAACAATGGCAGAACAATGGAGTGTAAACTAAGAGAGCTAAATGCTCAAAGGCCAAGTTCATGTCCCCATTGTGAGGCTGCCAGGCATCCAGACCAGCAAGGGCATCACAGAGATTAGATAGGCATCTGTTGGTCTTTGGGCACAACCTTCACAGTGACACGAGGCACCAGCCAGAAGCAAGGGCAATTCTGAGCTGATCAGTCATTGCAGATCTCCTTATATCCAGCACTGGGAGTAGGAAAGGCCCTGCCCATCAACACATCCTCCCTACACTGAGTAAGTTTACTCCTGGTATTCTTGGTAAATTGGCCAGAAGAAAGGAGAGGAAAGTTGTGTATGTGAATGGAAAATATTTCAAAAGGGTTAGATTCACTCATAATGACAATAGGCTCTCTACAAACACTCATGTCAAGCTGATTCCAAACCTATGTAGACCACAGACCAGCCTATGTTCACTTGAGTACGTGCACCTAGCATTTCTGGAAGGGTCATTATAAAATCCTTATAATATTGGTGTTCATGTTCCATCAGATTGAAGTCTTTGGTTTTTAGAATTTTTAATTGACTTAAAAAATGTTAATAACCATTCATATTATTAGCAAAATCTCTTTCTTAAAAGTTTCCAAATGCCTAACCTTTCTGTTAAGAAAAATAGGCCTTTTTTTCTCAGGAGAGAGGAAAAAATTTACTTTTCCATAATACATGGCATGAGTCATGGAAAGGGCTTGAATAATTTGTAGACATGTTTCTATTGAGTCATCACAAATGATACAAAATCACTTGAATACTGATGAAACTAAACTCTTTAAAATCTGTGAGAAATAAAAATATTACTATTTTTATATTTCACAGAGCTCAATTTCAGTTTTACCCTAGAAGAAACATGAGGGCTATAGCAACAATTCTCATTCACAGATGAGAAAGCTTGTTTCCTAAGAAGCCAAGCAAGACCTACAGCAAAGAGAGAGAACCGGTGATGTAACATGGACTTAAATACAAGTGTTATCACTCCTTGTCCAATAGATTCCTTTCCTTCACAATAGGTAAAATACTATATTTTAAAACAAACTGGCCCAACTGTGACTAAAATACTCAAGGACCTTGTAATTTTAAAGGCTTTAAGCAATATGACGATGGGTTTGATGGTACATTGGAATGCTGGTGATTTATTATATAATTTAAGTGCCCATCTGTGCAGCTGGGGAAAACATAGCTGATGAAAATATCAGCTGTCCAGCTGTTTTCTCTGCTCAATAGATGTCATGAGGATGGCTTCGCTGGCTGCCATAACCACTTCGACAAACGCATGTCTGTCAGGAGGACTCTTCATCTCCACACTCTCCCGAAAAAGCAAGGTCAACAACACTGGTCCTTAATTCTGAAGAAGATCACAGCTACTTCCTAGGATAGTTGCAACTTAATGGGCTCTGACAATGGTTAAAGAAGTCATTCTCTCAAACTTTGTGTCACTTTGCCTTACTTGCCAGCTAGCTAGCATGGGACAAAGAGAAGCTATGGTCTGAACTTTAAAAGGAGAAATGAATTATGCAGTACCAAAATCAGGTTATACAAAATTGCTTTCCCTCCTTTCAGGTGCTGCTGAGCTACTTTCTCCACTCTCCATGGCTCTGAGACCACTGACAAGTCTGGTGACCATTAAGAAGTGAAACAGCAAACTTAGAGATAATTTCAAGGGAATAGTGTTTAGTTTTAATGTGATTCACTGGAGCAACGTGGACCTTAGCAGTCCTACTGCCTATTCTTCCCACTGAGATAGTTACTCACTAAGTGGCAGGTGTTGCTTACATACTCAAATTCAGGTATAAACAAGAGAGAAAAGGAAAAAGATAGTGAACTTTTGTTGATTGGTAAGTAGAGCCAGAAGAAAGGATTGCAAATGTATAAGGTGTTTATTTACTATGCTATAGACCCAGTGGGTATTCAGACTTCTTACTACATTTATTTATTGCCTTTAACAGTGATTTGGACACACAATGGACAATTGAAGAGCTATGACCAGGAAGGCATTGATTTCATAGCTATTGACCCTTTTATATGCCTTTCAGAGCCATAAGTAGCAATTCTGACCTAAGTGCAAAGAGTACAACAGTATCCTCAAATCAGTGCTGTGGGGAAGAAAAGAGAGTGAGGGGAGGAACCCTGAAGGCATTAAGAGGTTTCCCAGTCTCAGATCTTTGATCTCCTACTCTGTCATTTCAGCTGTCTGCCAAGAGAACTGACTGGCCCAGGGCCCAAGGCTACTTTGCCTCTTTAACTAGAGATTCATAGGAGGCCAAATAGGGTGTGGTTTGAAAATTTGCACAATCTATTAAATACATTATTTCAGAATATAGGGAGCCTTTCTATGTCAGTGCCCTGGGAAAAGGCCTGGTTGTCCCACTCTGATTCTGGGTCTGACTTTTTATCTTTGTGGTAAGAGCAGACAACGTAAGGTCTACTCTCTTAGCAAACTTCTACGTACAATGAGGATTGTTAACTAGAATCATAATGTGCAGATTTCTAGAACTTACTCATCTTGCAAACTGAAACTTTATACCCATTGAACAGCAACTTCCCATTTCCTCCTTCTCCCAACCCCAGAAAACCACCACTTAATTGTTTCTATGAGTTTGACTACTTAAGTTACCTCATCCAAGTAGAATCACAAAGTATCTATGCTTCTGTGACCGCCTTGTTTCACTGAGCACAATGGCGAGGCTCATCCATTTTGTCACAGAATATAGGTAGATTCTGACTTTTCACAATAAAATTGTGAATGACTTGAGGACAACCCCTAAAAGCTGTGTATATTATAAGCATATGCATAAAGCATTCCATCAAAAATGAATTAATTCCTAGAATTGTTAATGATAAAGGTTCTTCTAGAACAAACATACACACCTGTCAGGTGGAAATATTAGAAAATTCCAACAATAGACATTTTGCTGTCAGTTTCTCTGAGCCTCTGTGTACTCTTTCTGGGGGAGGATGATACAGTTCCAGAGGCTTCTCTCTAAATGTCTCCCTGGCCCATCATAATAGTGGATGAATAATATTTGAATGGTGCTTTATAATTCACAAAGGGTTTTAACATTCATTGTCTCATCCCACCTTCCTTGGGAAAGCAGCTGATGGTGTGACAAAGGCTCAGAAAAATAGTGATTTACCCAAGGGCACCCTCCAAGTCCCAGGCTCTCTCAACTATATCCTAAAGACTTTAATGTTCTTCCATTTTAACTTCAGGTACTTATATTCCTTGAAAAGTAAACTCTGATGTGGGCAATAATGATTCAAAAACTTTATGAGTAATATTAATAAAAGTAATTAAAATTAAGTAAGTCCATGTTTTGTTATCCTTTCTCCTCTACTGAGTCTTATGCATAGAATTGTCACTCAAAGTAAAATGATTAGCATGCCCATAAAACACAGGTATAACCCTAACTAGCTATCTCTTTGCTTTTTTGTTTTCAGTATGCTAAAATTTATATACAGACCTGACAGATATGGCATGCCAGTAATGTAGGAAGATAGTTATTGTAGGCTGAATTGTGCCTCCACCCCCAAATTTGTATGTTGAAATCCTAATCCCCAAGTAAGTCAGAATGTGAATGTATTTGGCAATAGGGTCTTTGAAAAAATTAAATTAAAATGAGGTCATTAGAATGAGCACCAATCCTGGTGGAAAATTTGGAAAGAAAAGAGCTGTGATCCCTTCCACCTAGAACATACTTTCTTCTAAGGAACCACAG